>JAZBHA010000490.1:27146-61773 GCA_037464855.1 Iselma pallidipennis | reverse complement strand
AGTATATCAGTTATTTTGCGAAATGACTAACACAACCGTCAATCTGTAGAATTGTTTGCAGATTGCCTACACTTTAGTCATTTTGCAAATTGACTAGGCATTTCGCGAATTGCCTAATTTCGCACATTGCCGGTAACATATACATAAACGTAAATTTAGATGTAACATTTACAGTTTTACAATATCCCAGAACTTTTTTATATGTTTTCTTGTTATCTTATTGATTAAAACTTAATGAATTAAGAAAATTTAGTCGAGGAAAGGAAATTATTCTTTAACTTAAATTTACCTTTCGAAAAATACTCTTCTATTTATTTATTAAATATTAACTATATCCTAGTAATAAATTTAGATTGATTGACATAATTAAATTCTATAAATACTCTCTAACCGCATTCCTTTCAAACTATTACATATTTAGAATATCAGGTACATTATCTGATATCTCTAGTGCACCATTGAAATGTATTGATTAAATTATTTAAAGGATAATTTCAGGATAATAATCTAACGATAAGCTACGGTACTAGATTAACATCTCTCTATTAACTGTTGACTGTTTGCATTTCCTAGCAACCTATATTGTTAGATCGATTTATTAACATTTTCCAGGTAACAATTAGCAAATACTTACAAATATGTGTTAAAATTGTTGATTTTTTTTATAGCCGTTTCGAAAATGGTTGGTGGTAAATTAAAAAAGAAGAAAATCAAAAATAAAAAAGATGGTGAAAAGAAGAAGCCTATTAAAGCAGGCAATAAGAAAACAGGACGTAAAGGACGTCGTCGTGTGAAAAGTTCCAAGTGTACTGTAGACATTTTCACGGATGCAGCAATGGAAAATGCTTATACAACATGTCATAATGTTCAAGATCTGTTAAAATGGAGAGGATTTCCCTGGCCCGATGCACAAAAGAAG
Source organism: Iselma pallidipennis (assembly GCA_037464855.1). Classification (NCBI taxonomy): domain Eukaryota; kingdom Metazoa; phylum Arthropoda; class Insecta; order Coleoptera; family Meloidae; genus Iselma; species Iselma pallidipennis. Next base: position 60,854 of record JAZBHA010000490.1, on the reverse strand, counting down.
AAGAAGAAAGGAAAGAAATAAACAATTCTTATATATAATTGAGAATTTTCTGTCACCTATGGAAATAATAAACGAAATAATAAAATGAATGTTTTCGTTTCTGTCGTACTTTTCTTCTGTTGTTTATAAAAATAAGTCGAACTTGACTGATCATTGATGTTGTCGTCAATTCAAAACAACAATCTGTTTTGTTTTTGTTGTCATTTTCTAATTATAACAGTGTTTCCCTGTGTAAATGTCTGTTATCAAGCCCAGGACTAACTGCACGTCCGCACAAGGACTTTATAGTTGTAAACAATCACATTATTGTTGACAAAAACAATTGGAAGGTATAGGATAGGTAGGTATGTATTGACGAGGTCATTTTTCGCCTATTGGCAAATCAATAAGCAAATAGGCGTGCTTAAATGTAAGAATTAGTATGGAACTGTTAATGTAGATTTCTTACTAAATGAAATAGCAAAGTGGAATCTGTAAATTGGGAATTGAGCAAATTGTATCTATAAATTTTATCCACATAAACTTATTGTTAGTTTGATAGGACGTAGAAATAGGAAATACTTATTGTTAGCGAAATGAATGGAACCAATCTGTACATGAAACAAATTTTAATTCTAGAAAGAGAAAGATTTGAAAACAAAACTTGAAAATTGCGTAGAATAGAGCAGAATTTAAAAGAACAATCCAGAATATAGGACAGACTATGATAATGGTTAAAAGATCCATGGAAGATATGCACGAAAATATAAAATTTGTTAACAAAATCATTATTCAATTGAATCAAACATTATTGGGTGTAAGGACCTTTATTTTTAAATTCGCATCATGACAATAGCTAATGTTTTGCCCCTATTTTTTGGGAGCTTCTCCAGAGCTTAGTTATATTTGGAGTAATCAACAAACAATATTTGCTAATATGAAACTTTTTATTACACACGTGTTCAAGTCAAGTTTTTGGTCTCAAAAAATCATTATTGGAAATCAGTTATTATAGTAATGTTTTTGCGCAAAACTCTTTTTTACGGACTGTCTGAAGAGAAACAAAAACATAATTACGCTAGAGCCATTAAAGTCTGTAAATATTTATTCAAAACAAAATTTTTTCAATCGACCATGTAAAGGTCCACATTTAGTCTCAAGTTCGATCAAAAATAGCCAAGAGTCAACTATAAAAGAAACAATAGAACGCTACATAGGATTATTGAGAGTTTGAACGAAAGACTTTAAAGTACAATAAGTACTAAATTTCTTCTGAAAGTATATTTTTCTTCTAAAAAAGAGTGAAATTACTATCAACTAAAGTAAGTTGTATTTAAAATATCGTAGAATAGAGTTAATGTTATTTTTGCTTGAAAATTACGGAAATTATCCTTATATTCTTACATATTGAGTGCGTTCCACACTTTTCTCGAAGTTTCTGTTGTTTTCCTCTGCCAGAAGTTCGGGTGACGATTCAAAATTGGCGGTGTTGATTTAACTCATCATCGAAATTTTATCGATAAATTATGTTTTTTTCCCAAAAACTATTGAACAACATTCAATTTAAGCTTATTTTACAATTAGCTATAGGTGTAGTTATTCCTTCCTCTCGTGATTTCTAGATGCCTCTTCATGTGAGTACAAGGGCTGACGATGTTGACAAACATGAATTTGACGTTAATCGTCTCCTGTTCCATAAAGGGAAATTATACAGTGCCGGTGATGATGGAAGAATTAAAGTAATATTTACCTAATTAGTCTCTAACAAAGAAAAACAGTTGTTACAATATTTATAAATCTTTTTATTAGGCATGGGCACCAGATTTGACATTTTTATGTGAAGTACAAGCCCATCCTTGTTCCGTATATTGGATAACAGCTAGTGATGATACTTTATATTCTTGTTCGAATGAAGGTACGGTAAAAGCTTGGGAAATTGATACATTGGAAGAGAAAGGATTGCTTGATAAAGAGAATGATACGGAATTTTGGGTTGCACAATATCTTGATGGGCATCTTTATGTTGGTGACAATCAAGGCAATGTAAGTAGTAATAGATATACCGATAGTCCGTGCACTGTGTTAAATAAAAAAAAGACTCTAATCGAGTTTATCACTGATTAGATAAAAATTTATAAAGGCGGAAAAGCGTCTGGTTACATCAATGTAGCGGAGCCTGTTAAAGATATGATTATAACGAAAAATCTTTTATTTACTGCTAAAGATAATGATGTGGTAATTACAGATTTACATTCAGCTGGTATGACGGATATAAAATATTGAGAGACATCTAGTTAAAATTAATATTTTTAATTTGTATAGGTGAGAACGTCCAATTTGGTTTAATGAAAGTTCTAGAAGGACGACCACCTTTAACAATTGTCGATAATAAATTGGTATTCACAAGTCGAAATGGAAAAGATCTTATTTTAGCTGACATTACTGGAAATTTGGATAAAACCCGTCAAGTGAATGTATGTTGATTACTTGTTGTATTACTTATAGCTAATATGAGTTTATTTGTAGGCATCACGTGAATTGATTATTAATGCTTTAACTAGTGCCCGTTGGGATGGGAAATCAGTTGTATTTAGCGGTGGATGGGAAAAGATTATTAAACAATGGCGAATTGAAAACAACATGTTAGAACTGGAAGGTTCATGTAATGTTGATATTGTTGTCAATGCTGTAGCTACTGGTGAAAAGGGTCAAGTTTATGCTGCCGGCAGTGATGGTCATATTGTCCGTCTTGATCTTTAGAGTTGATGTGCTTTTTCTAATTGTACAATATTATCGTTTTTCTCTCATAGCTTTTATGTATACTGTTTGAAAATAAATACTTTCTAGATGTACGTATGTACTTTTTTTATCTGACTATCTATTAATTGTTTTCCAATTAAAAATCAACTCAATTTTGAGGAACTTAATTGAGGACGTCTTCCAACAAAAAGCGCAAGTCAACAAAACAGGCATAATACGAAATAAGCACTAGATATTATGTGTCTATACCTATGTTGGGGACAGGATTAATGGGAAAATGTTTTAGTTGGATATTAGAAGGACAGTCGAGTGTACCTACGTCAATGTTTGATCCCGGTTGAAATTTTAACTTAATGGTTATGCCGCCAAATAGTTAAGGTGCGAATTCCATTCATATATTTCCTCAACAAACAACATAGCCAATCGAAAGAGACTAGGAATGAGTGAGGCATATCAAGTCTTAATAAATTTGAATAAAATTACGGTTGTTAAACGTGAGCCCTGTGGCGGATGGTTTTAGTCACCTTATGATCACTTGCCTTATCCAGACAACTTCACGTACAAATGGTAACAACTATACGGTTAAAGGGGTAGTTTATGCTGCCACCAGTCTGTCAGTTGAAGAGGACAGACACCCTAATTGTAGGTACCTCCTATACGCCTGATCCATGTTTTCCAACGTAAGAGATAGATAAAAAATTATAGCCCTCCGTCTTCATCATCTTGCATTTGAAGTAGTTCTTCTTCTTCTATACCTTGTGTATCTGTTTCAGTTAACTATTGAAAATTGATGGACTTAATTTCGTTGGCTTGTTTATATTGATTTCTTCTGATGTATCGGCGTAATTTGCGTTGCAGCAAGAATGACTATGGCAAAGGCTACAAACTAGGGAACATGGAAATTTGATTTTTCAACAGCCACAGTACACGCGTATCGTGTATGCTTAATGTGCTGCATATGATAAATAAGAAATTCTACGAAACGAAAGGATTAATTAATATACTTAAACTTGATTATACAATCCATTTCTGTTTGATGTACGTTTCAAAGGACATAAGCTTCCGGCCTTCAACTACTTGAGTCCACCACTAGTGAATTTTATTCTGGATTAAATAATGAAAATCCAAAAATAGTCCTTCCAGCATTTTATACAAATGTAAATTTAGATGCATATAACATTGACAGTATCCTTACTGCAGTGCCACAAATATAAATGCATAATTATTTAAAATATTCCAAAGCATTTTTGTATCTTTCTATTGTGTTCTCGTTATCTTGTCGATTAATACTGAATAAATCAAGAAAATTTAGTTCGATTTTTAGTCTAAATGAAGATAGTAATTATTCTTTAAATTAAATTCTCTGGTAATAAATTGATAATAGATTGATTGATATAATTAAATTCTATAAATACTGTCTAACCGCATTCCTTTCAAACTATTAGATATTTAGAATAGCAAGTAGATTGTCTGACATCTCTAGTGCATTATTTAAAGGATAATTTTAGGATAATAATCTAACAATAAGCTACGGGACTAGATTAACATCTCTATATTAAATGTTAACTGTTTGCATTTCCTAGCGACCTACATTGTTAGATCGATTTATCAACATTTCCCAGGTAGCAATTAGCAAATATTTATAAATGTGTGTTAAAATTGTTAATTTTTATTTTTCGATAGAAGTTTCGAAAATGGTTGGTAGTAAGCTAAAAAAGAGGAAGATCAAAAATTAAGAAGATGGTGAAAAGAAGAAGCCTACTGAAACAAGCAATAAAAACACAGGACGTAAAGGACATCATCGTCGTGTGAAAAGTTCCATGTGGATTGTAAACATTTTCACGGGTGCACCAATGGAAAATGCTTAGACAACATGTCATAATGCTCAAGATCTGTTGGAGTGAAGAGGATTTCCTTGGCCCGATGCACAAAAGAAAAAAAAGATTTTCTATTTCCCTTGGAAATAATAAACGAAATAATCGAATGAATGTTTTCATTTCTATCGTACTTGTTTTCTGTTATTTATAAAAATAATTCGAACTTGACCATCGTGAAAGTAGCGAAAAATATTTGGATGTTAGTATAAGATCGTATTATACAAAACATGATGTTGTTTTCAATTCAAAACAATATTGTGTTTTTATTTCTTTGTCATTTTCTAATAATAACAGTGTTGTTTTGTGTAAATCTCTGTTTCCAAGCATAGGACTAATTGCACGTCCGCACAAGAAATTTATAGTTGACAACAACCACATTATTGTTGTTCGTTTATAATAAACATGAAGATAGATATAATACAGAGGTTTTTTTATTTATATTATACATACACATATTATAGCTAGCAACTACCTATATAAATATAGATAGTTGGTAGGTATAGGTATTGACGAGGTCATTTTCGTCAAAACAATAAGCATGCTCAAATGTAAGAATTAGTATGGAACCTTAGTTTAATAGGACGTAGAAATAGAAAATGGATGAATAACAAAAAAAGAACCAATTTGTACATGAAACAAATTTAGATTCTGGAAAGAAAAAGACTTGAGGACAAAATTTAAAAATTGAATAAAATAGAACAGAATTTAAACAAACAAATTGGTCTCAGTTCATATGTTCCATACAACCTCGAACGGCCCCGTAATTGGACAGCCATAAATGTCGTTCCATAGTTTAAAAAGAAAGCGCCACCAAATTAAAATTGTTAAATTAATAAATATCAAAGATTCTTTCAAATGAAATATAAAATAGACGTTTGTTATATACCTATATAGAATAACTTGAAGTGACACCAATCTCATTGTTTCCTGTCAGTTATTTGTATTACTTTTCGGGCCCTTTTTTCGACACTTCTGGTCCACAAAAGCTTATTAAACCGTCCTCCGGTATCCTAGTAGAAGACGTAGATTCTAAATCTGAAAACCGTTTTTCGATAACTGTTACTATCTCTGAAATCTGAGCGTGATATACAAAACGAAACTAATAGGGACTTCCCCTTGGTGGGAGCCGTTAAAAAACGTTTTGAACAATCCTGGATTTAAGACAGACTATGAAACTAATGAAGATGATTATAACTCTATGTAAGATGTGCAAGAAAATTGAAAATCATTATTTGAAATAAGTTATTGCATAAAATTTCAGCAATTTTTTTGCGTGAAACCGCTTTTCATGTTTTTGTTTCAAGAGAAACAAAAACATAAGTATGCTAGAGCCGTTAAAGTCTGTAAATATTTATTCAAAATAAAATTTTTCAATCGACAAAGTAAACGTGCATATTTAGTCGCAAGCTGGAACAAAAATAGCCAAGAGTCGACTATAAAAGAAACTGTACAACGCTACAGAGAATTATTGAAAGTTGGAACGAAAGACTTTAAAATACTTGCAACTAAATTTCTTCTGAAAGTATATTTTTCTTCTGAAAAAAAAAAGTGAAATTACTATCAAACTAAAGTAAGTTGTATTTAAAATATCGTAGAATAGAATTTGTGTTATTTTTGCTTGAAAATTACTGAAATTATCCTTATATTCCTACATATATAGAGTGTGTTCTACACTTTTCTCGAAGTTTCTGTTGTTTACCTCTGGCAAGAGTTCAGGTGACGATTCAAAATTGGCGGTGTTAATTTAATTTACCATAGAATATTTATAGATAAATTATGTTTTGTTTTTCCAAAAACTATTGAACAACATTCAATTTTAAGCTTATTTTATGATTAGCTATAAGGTGTAGTTATTCCTGTCTTTCCTGATTTCTAGATGCCTCTTCATGTGAGCACAAGGGCTGACGATGTTGACAAACATGAATTTGACGTTAATCGTCTCCTGTTCCATAAAGGGAAATTATATAGTGCCGGTGATGATGGAAGAATTAAAGTAATATTATTTATTTAATTAGTTTCTAAAAAACAGACAGTTGTTACAATGTTTATAAATCTTTTTATTAGGCATGGGCACCAGATTTGAAATTTTTGTGTGAAGTACAAGCCCATCCTTGTTCTGTATATTGGATAACAGCTAGTGATGACACTTTATATTCTTGTTCGAATGAAGGTACAGTAAAAGCTTTTGACTTGGATACTTTGAAAGAGAAAGGATGTATTGATAAAGATACTGATACGGAATTTTGGGTTGTGCAATATGTTGATGGGAATCTTTACGTTGGTGACAATCAAGGCAATGTGAGTAGTCGGTACGCTGTGTTGAAAAAAAGGAATCTTATCAAGATTATAACTGATTAGGTAAAAATTTATAAAGATGGGAAAGAGTATGGTGTTATTAATGTAGCGGAGCCTGTTAAAGATATGATTATAACGAAAAATCTTTTATTTACCGCTAAAGATACTGATGTGGTAGTTACAGATTTACATTTAGCTGGTATAGTGGACATAAAATATTGAAAAATACCTAGTTAGAATTAACATTTTTTAATTTGTATAGGTGAGAAAATCCAGTTTGGTTTAATGAAGGTTCTAGAAGGACGACCACCTCTAACAATTGTCGACAATAAATTGGTGTGCACTAGTCGAGATGGAAAAGATCTTATTGTTGCTGATATTGCTGGCCACTTAGATAAAACTCGTCACGTGAATGTATGTTGACTTTATTTAAGAATTATTTTATTTTTTTTGTATTACGTATAGTTAATATGAGTTCATTTGTAGGCATCACATGAAATGATTATTAATGCTTTAACGAGTGCCCGTTGGGATGGGAAATCAGTTGTATTTAGCGGTGGATGGGAAAAGGTGATTAAACAATGGCGAATTGAAGACGACACATTAAAACTGGAAGGTTCATTTAATGTTGATATTGTTGTCAATACTGTAGCTACTGGTGAAAAGGGTCAAGTTTATGCTGCCGGCAGTGATGGTCATATTGTTCGTCTTGATCTTTAAAGTTGACGTGCTTTTTTTATTGTTCAGTATTATTGTTTTGATTTTGTATTGTTTGAAGTTTTTCATCTTTTTTTCTGTCAGTCACAGCTTTCATGTACTTATACCGTTTGAAAAATAAATACTTTTTGGATGTGTATTTATGTACAGTGGACACGGTTAATACGAACTCCCTGATCTAGCGGTCCCAGACTTTGTTCCTTTAACACGAAACTGTTAACGCGAAAGGGAAACCAAGACCGCAGAACGCAATTTCTATACGACTATGAACGGATAACACAAAATAAATTAAACACCGTTATTTTAACTTTTTAAATGACAAAAAACGTCTTAACTCTTCGGTGGTTTTTAGTCCTGTGTGGTCACTTATTAGAGAAAGTTTGTGAAGATGGAAAATACGAAAGAAAACATTTTTCCTAATCCTCCTATGTATAAAAATTGGAATTTCTGAGTTTTTGTAACTAGTATCATTAGATACATAATGATTTTCCAATATTCTTTTAGTTCGAAATTCATTTAACACGAAAAATTTTCAGAGTCCCTACAGTTTCGTGTTAACCGTGTTTCACTGTATTTTTATTCTGTCTGACTATTTATTAATTGTTTTCCAATTAAAAATCAACTAAATTTTGAGGAACTTAATTGAGGGCGTCTTCCAATAAAAAGCGCAAGTCAACAAAGCAGGTATAATACGAAATAAGCACTCGGTATATGTCTATACCTATGTTGGGGACAGGATCAATGGGGAAATGTTTTAGTTGGATATTAGAAAGACGGTCGGAGTGTACGCAAATGTTTGATCCCGGTTGAAATTTTTGACTTAAATGTTTGTTTTTTCTTTACGTAAAAGACGAAAATGCCACATAGTATATGGGACATTTTCGGTAGAAATCCACCGAAACAGCGAAATCTACAAGACGGTCTCTTTCAAATTGCTACACAAACATGTAATCTCTTAGTACAAGTTAATAATACAAATAATATTAGTTTTGGCAATGGCTCAACGAATATCCATCTTAATAATCTATCAGCATCATCGATAACACCAACAACGCAAAAGAGTCGAACACCAAGAAGTGGAGGAGAAGATGATTCAGATCGTGAACAATTATTAGTGTTAATACCACCTACAGAAGAGACGGGCAAAGTTTCAAAATATAAACCGGGCATTTTGAGTAAACCAAGATTATCGGTAAATAATTATTATTTTTTTAAATTAAGATTTTATTAATTCACTCAAAGATATCATAAAAGTCTAGAATGGTGATATCTTTGAGTACTTTTTGGAAAATGAAAATTAGTGTACCCACTGTGGATGAAAAATGTAGTTGTTGTTTGTAATTAAGTTATACCTACTTAGAATATACAGAAAAATCGTAAAGAATTAATTTTAATTAATTTAAGATTTATTAAAGGATAAAAATGGAGGGGTCAAGGACGATATTTTAATTCACTCAACACGTGAACTGTAGCATTTGTGTCATTAGTTTTGTTGTAAAAATGTATTAGTTTGATAAAACATTTATTGATTTATCATTTTTTTTTTGTCAATATAGCAATTAGATGAAACATTTGTTTTCCAAGACTTCTATACGACAGAGTCATTTCTTGTCCATTATTAATAATGAACAAGAAATGATTCAGTCGTACTACAATTAAACGTAAATATTTAAAAAGACACGTTATTTCCTATAATGATACATGGAAATGTTGGAGGGAAAGTGATATACTGGAGGTCGGGGTTAGATCCTACATTTTGATTGTTCCGATTTTTTTCAATTACCTTTGTTGAAAAATTCATTCGAGGCAAGTTAAAGAGAATTACAGAAAGAACGTATTCTTGCTATGCTAAAGATAATGCCTGAATGTGTCCTCTTTTTCCCACTTTTTTTCAGGACGAAATATACTTTGTACAGAATCGTGCCATATGTTAATGTCTTCCTTTGTATAGATTTCCGATCTGAAAGCTTCCATTAACGTATCAATAAATTTTAGAGAAAGAGTATAGGTAACTGGAGATGCAATAATTCTGCATATTCTATTCTCTAAAAAAGAAATGTTTTAGATTATCATTTATCATATATACCTAATAATTACAGGTACACATCTAATTATTATTAGGTATGTATGTATACTTACATCTGCATTTGTAATCTAGTTAAAAAATATCTGGCCCACTTTACAATCAAAGTACCCAATACTGGTGTTACTGAATTACTACTAAAACTAACACCGACTGCTTGACGTAGTAAAGGTCAATTTTGTATCAATTCTCTGGATACTACGACAAAATTTCCTTTATTTGCTCACCAGTATACACCAGAGATTATGTATAATTTTTCTCCCTTGAAATAACAACAACAACGACACAAACTGACTGCAGTATTTTAACAAATGTATTACAGCAAAGTACCTTATGTTAGAATGAAGGTAATATACGTAGATATTTTGATTAATTTTATTACAAATAGTTATCAATTATTTTTAAGAGCAATCAGTACTGCCGCATCCCTGTAGACGCTCCTATGCAAAAAACATTTTGGCGCCGCTGTGCAGAGAACGTTCTTGCGCCTCTGTTGTTCACGTCCCACCAAAATCAAAATGTTTAAAACAATTTATTCAAAAAACAAAATTAAGGAAAAGTATTGTGATTTGGCGCTCCTATGCGGTGCACCACCTGCACGCACACCCGGTTGCCTGAGAGCAATATTGAATCCAGTTTTTCATAATTCTCTTATCAGAATATACGAAATTAAATCTATTGTATAGGTAGACGGAAAGATAATACGAGTCGTATAGAATCAAAAGCGGTACTCTGTTTTTTTTTCGAAATTAGAAACGAGCGTAACAACTCTGCTAATTACAAAATAAACCAATTTTTCAAACTTTTGTGTATCTAACACGGTAAAGTTGCGTATAAACTCGAGAATACATGTCCGTTTTTGTTTTTAAATACGGCAATTTGCCAAGGTACGAGAATGAAAGATGGCATGCTGCACGCTCACCCCAAAATACAGATTGTCGCTTTTAATTCTATACAGCCCAATATAATCCTATGTAGATCAAAAAGTTAATTGGACTTCTAATAACTATTTTTTTTTAATTTTCTTAAACCGTGTAATTCTTAGTATTTGTTAGTTTGCGTGTTGATGTATTGTAATTCATACTGTCTACTCGCTATACATAATTGTGTTATATTTATCGATCGGTAATAAAAGTTCATACACACGCCGCAAGGAAAGTTGATTAGAAATTCACATTAGAATATTGCTTATGTAATGTATAACGAATGTTTTAGAAGAATCTTTTAAGTTACAAGAGATTGACTTTCTGTCGGGAACATTAGGCAAGATAGACTTTAGTGGCCCCCTCTTCAGATTCAAGCCTTAGGGAAATAGCCCACCATCCAGGGCCACCGCAACCGGGTATTCAGGTTGTGCACCGCACTACCGCACCATACTTTTCCTTGGTTTTGTTTTTTGAACATATATTTTTTGATATTCCGATTTTGAAGGGGACACAACAGGGACGCAAAAACATTTCCTGCACTGGGCGCCAAAATGTTTTTGCGCAGGGGCGCTTACTAGACAAACGGCGGCACTGCACCATCGTATAAATAGTGTCAAAAAAAGAGAAATTCTACATTTTCGGCTTGTTTGGGGCCCTTTTTAGGTTGAGATCCTGGACTTTCTGTAACAAGTTTACGAGTTATTCTTCTCGTTTTCGATCTAATATGTTAACAAAAAAATATAAAAACTATAAGGCAACAAAAAATTTGCATTTTCATATGAATAAACTAGAAAAATAAACTGCATTTTTTGAATCTACCTATAGAAAGAATCCTTATGAGCAATTTTTTTCTAATCTACTTCTAACTCTAACCACACAACCAAAAATACATTTCCAGGATTGTTTAGTTGTTTAGAAAGTGTAATAGATATCTTGTCAGCTATCAGCTGATTGTCTTGTTTACCAGATAAGGGTGTATCACTTTTCATTGTTTATAAACATAGCCGTATATGTTTATAAACAAATTACCTGTTAACAAATATTGTTAAGTTATAGCTAATACTATTTAATTACTATTTAAGTTTTAAATCGGTTATTTAAATAATGAAAATTATATTATTTAAACAGTTTTTTGATATTAAAAATTCTGTAAGTTTCAAAATATTCAATTCAATAATTTACTCTTGGGGTAAATTAAATTATTAAAATTTTGTTTATAGACTGTATTGGAAGGTCCACCAGCACTTCCAGAAGACGATAATTATCTATGGAGTCATGGTTATATGCAAGCAGATCATGATGGTAGTCCATCTAGAAGGTGTTTATTTACCTATAATATAGTTATTGATTAATTGATTTTTTCATTAAAAAAATGTATGTTTATTTAGATGGGGACAGAAAAGTAGATGGTGTCGACCGTCTTGTATTCCAATATCATTGATCTGTATCTTGATCTTCCTAGTAGTACTTTTACCATTATTAGATCATGCTAGTGAAAAAGCTTTAGATGAATTAAATCAACATTCAGATTTATGTATAAATACATGCAGGTATTTTATTCAATTACTTTATAATTGAATAGACCGGAAAAAAATTAATAATAATATTTCCTTTAATACACCTAATAGATTATCATTAGTCGAAAGTATTCCAGAAGGTTTAAATTTTGGCAATAATTCAATTAAATATCCTGCCACATTTGATACATGGTTGAATTTAATTAGTTTAGCTAGTAAATCAATTGAAATTGCATCATTCTATTGGACATTACGACAATCAGAGGTTTATCCTGATCCATCCTCGATTAAAGTACTTATTTAATTGATTTCAGATTTTGTGTTATATGTATTTATATTGTGCTTTTTTTAAGGGAGAACTAATTTTTCAAGCACTATTAAAAGCAGGACTTGATCGAAAAATTAATGTTAAAATAGCACAAAATGCTCCAACACAGGATAATCCAAATATTGATACGGAATTATTGACGCGGCGTAAAGCTGCACAAGTGAGAAGTTTGAATTTTGCAAAATTATTAGGTGGTGGTGTTTTACATACGAAATTTTGGATCATCGATCGTCGTGATATTTATATTGGTAGTGCGAATATGGATTGGCGATCTTTAACACAAGTATATACCGTTTTAAATCAAATCCCTATTTTTTCTTCACTTTTATGTTTTGATTTTATCTTGATTTTTCTAGGTGAAAGAAATGGGATTAGTTGTTTATAATTGTACCTGTCTGGCAGAGGATATTGGAAAAATATTTGATGTAAGTTAAATATACCTACCTATAGGTATAGTTTGTTGCTTTTCTTTTTTATATCATCCGATATTGATTTTCTATTACTAGTAGTTGATTGGACTATTATTACTAATAGTCATGTTGTTTACTAAAATATTGATTAGTTTTTCGTTGAAATTCCTTATCAAAAACATTATTGAATCTTTTGGTTTCTTTTTAGGTCTATTGGGAATTAGGTAAAGAAGGAGCAAGAATTCCGGACAATTGGCCATCAAATCTTTCTACAACCATTAATTTACAACATCCCATGAATTTAACAATGAATAATGAAACATTCCAAACCTACATATCGGTATACAACTATCTATTTACTTACCTATAATAAAACCAATTAAAAATGTATAGATATCTAATATTCAATTCGATTTTCTTTACGTCCATAGAGCTCACCACCACCGTTCAATCCAAAAGGTCGTACAAACGATATTGATGGATTGGTGAATGTTATTAAACATGCCGAAAAATTCATTTATATAGCAGTTATGGATTATTTCCCATTAACAATTTATACGCCAAAAATCAAATATTGGCCAATTATTGATGATAATCTACGGACGGCCGCTATTGAACATAAAATCAAAGTAAAAATGTTAATCAGTCAATGGAATCATTCGCGTACATCTGAAGATTATTTTTTGAAATCAATTGCAAGTATCAATCAAGCTTATCCAGGAGTTTCTATCCAAGTGGTAAATCATACTTGTAGTTCTCTCAATTACTTAATTAATTCATACTTACTTTTTTAGCGCCGTTTTGTTGTTCCAGCGAGTAAAGAACAACAAAAGATACCATTCGCTCGTGTTAATCACAACAAATACATGGTAACTGATAATTCAATTTATATAGGAACTTCCAATTGGTCCGGTGATTATTTCATTGATACAGCTGGTGTAGCTTTTATCTTACATGATCCAATGTTTGATAGAAATATTAGTCAATCAACAATAAGAAGTGAATTACAGGCAGTATTTGAGAGAGACTGGAATTCAAATTATTCAATACCATTAAAGATTTAATGAATTGATTTTTTAGTTGAATTATAAATGCACAATATGTAACTAAAAAGCAATTCCAGTCTTTCGTTTTTCAATAATTTCCATTTATGATATAATATTATAATTTTCAAACATCTAATTATAGGGAAATCATATAACGAATTAGCACAATTTTAAAAGCAATAGGTGTAAAATAATTCTAAATTGTGTGCCTTGATTATGAAAATAAAGTAATTCTAAATTTTTATGTAATTTTTGTATTTCCCGCTTTTAAATTCAATATATTAACAGTGGGGGCGCTGTCCCAACGTTGCCAAAGTAGTTTATTTTCTTTTAAAATCGAATAATTTTGTGAACAAATATAGAAAGATAGTTTTATTAAGAACGGAAAAACAACATAAATGTGTGATCTGTTGATTAAACGCTTATGAAAACATCGATTAATAAATAGGTCAATTGAATGGTTTATGTGGCATAGTATCGATTACATTTGGCAACATCGGAACATATGACATATGACGTTTGTCAACGTTTGAGGTTATAAAACTTGTCAAAGTATTGTCAATCAAATATAACCAGAATATAATTGGAATTATCAATTATTAATTATTATAAAATACAGAAATTTGTTAGTAATTCATAATGTCATCAAGTTCGTCAACGGTGAGATCATAATATGTAGTAGATTGACAACATTTTATTTGTTTAAACTTTTAGGTAGCAAATGTGCAAGAATATACAATAAAAGTACCAAAAAATGTCAATAAACGGTACCATGTGATGAGATTTAATGGTACATTAGATGTAGATTTTTCCAAATGGACTCAAGTTAAAATGGAGCGTGAGAATAATCAGCGAGAATATAAAGGAAATGAAGAAGAACAACCAAAGTATGCGCAACATATTTGTGTTCTATACTTTTATGTTTTAATCTTTTTTTTTGTGTGTGTGACATAGATTTGGAGCTGGGTCAGAGTTTGGTAGAGAAGCCAAAGAAGAAGCTCGTAGGAAGAAGTTAGGAATTGTTGCTAGAAAATATAGACCTGATGATCAACCTTGGATTTTAAAATCATACGGCAGTACTGTGAAGAAATTCAAAGGTCTTATCTCAAAAATTTGGAACATTATTGTCAGTGACGGATCTTTAATCAAGCTTATGAAGCTTAAGCTTCAGGGCCTCCGGCCTCGAGGAACAGCATTCTCGGCAAGAGTGAACCAAGGATGCTGACGTATGAGTTCACGTGTCAGTGATATTGTTAGGATAATAGTTTAAAAAAAAACATATTTATCAGGGGACCTCCTGAAGTTTCAGGACCCTCAAAAGCATAGATCCGCCACTGATTATTATAGTAATGGTCTTTTATAATTTTGTTTCCTTTTTTTTAGGTATTAGAGAAGGTGGTGTTTCAGAAAATGCTGCCTATTATGTCTTTACACATGCTGCTGATGGGGCAATTGAAGCTTTCCCATTGCATGAATGGTAATTTTGGTTATGTTATATAAGATATCGAATATAATAACAAAATAAAACATCAATTTTAGGTACAAATTCCAACCAGTACAACGATATAAATCGTTAACAGCAGAAGAAGCTGAACAAGAATTTACAAAACGTAATAAACATTTGAATTATTTCTCGTTAATGTTAAGGAAACGTTTAAAAGGTGAAGACGATGGTGAATTGGATGAAGGTGAAGAGAAAGGAAAGAAAACCTCCTCGAAAAAATCTAAAGGTGATCATCATTTTGTGGTTTTTATATTTTAATTATAAAAATCAATTGAAAACTTTCTCTCTACAGATTTAAAAATCTCTGATATGGATGAATGGATGGATAGTTCAGATGAAGAGTCATCAGGTGAGGATGAAAAAGAAGCTGAAGAAGAAGATAAGGCGGAAAAGAAAAAGAAGACTAAAAAGAGTATAAAACAAGAGAATAATTGTGGTTATTGTTATAATATTGTGAATATATATTTTATTGTTAGATGATCCCAAGAAGAAAACTAAACGTGATACTGATCTGGAAGCATTTGAAGATTCTGATGATGGTGATGGTGAAGGTCGTGAATTAGATTATATTAGTGATAGTAGTGAAAGTGAACCGGAAAATGCCAATTTGGAGAGTGTTGCCGAAGAGAAAGCATTACGGAAATTACTAACATCCGATGAAGATTCTGAAGATGATTCTGACAAATCGGATAAAGAACATAGTAATGAAGATGATGAGAATAAAGAGAAAACTAATGAAAAGACTGATGACAATGATGATAAAGATAAAAAGAAGAAGAATAAAAAGAAACAAAAGGATAATAAGAAAGATTTGAAAAAGGATAATAAGGATACAAATAGTGATTTCAGTTCTGATAGTAGTACGGATGAAGATACTAAAAAGAAGAAAATTGAAAAGAAAACGACGAAAAAAGACGAACTAGAACCGAGCAGGTATTTATTAAAAATACACAACATAACAATTGTGTAACGTAAATATTATTTATTTATTGATTTTTAATAAATAGTACAAATAGTTCAAGATCAGCAACACCAACTGACAATAAGAGGAAAATTATTAACGATGCTTTGGCTGGACCGTCCAATAAAAGGTCAAAATTAGATCTACCTAGCTACAGTATGGGATCAAGGTATGTTTTCAATAATATCAATTATTACTATCTTAGAATAATTATATTTGCGATATTTATCCTAGTGACTCGGGTATCACTGAAGATGCTGTAAGGAAATATTTAATGAGGAAGCCTATGACAACAACTGAACTATTACAGAAATTCAAATCAAAGAAAACAGGCTTGAGCAGTGAACAATTGGTAAATATTATGACACAGATATTGAAGAAAATCAATCCTGTTAAACAAACACTTAAAGGAAAAATGTATTTATCTATTAAATCATAATTGTTATTATCAATGAAATTAATTTAATTAGAGATATTACGGATGGTCTTATATCGAAATCGGAGTCGGTATCGCAATCGGATTGAAACGACCGATCGACCTCAGCATCCGTTCTGACTTCCGTTGTAATTATTTCGGATATGGCTACGGAAGTGAATGTGAAAAGTGTCGGATTATCGGTCGTTTCGAAATCGGAATCGAAGCGCCGTAACATCTCTAATTTTAATCAATAAAGATATTTTTTACTTATTATTGGACTTTATTTGAATTCGATAGATCCTTTCAAGAGACTTGACGTTATCGATTTGGAATAAATTGAAGAGGGTGTGTATGTGTGTGAAAATTGCTATAAGGAAATAAGGAAAATTAGGCCAGCTCGAATTTCCTTTATGAGAAAGTAATTTTTTTAAAATCAGCCATCTATTAAACTAAACAGTTTTTCAACTACGGTTCAAAAATTTCGATTATCTTGATAAGTTTCTCGCATATACAAGTTCCACAAAGAACAAAAGCAAGTACTTACTACCCTTACTACTAGTCCCAATTTCTAAATATAGATGAATGTGTGTGTAAAATAATGAAAATGATCACGCAAACTTATTTTCATCAGAACATAACAATCTAGGAAGGAAAACAGACCGTGAGACGTAAAATTTATAGTTAAAGGGTTAGTATTTTTCTAACAATAAGTACCGATAGATACATAGATAGAGGGACAATTTGCAAATGGATACAAAAACATATTTACTTTACTCTTTTATTGATTCCGTTCATTCTATTGTCGTCGGATAGGTTTCTTGGTTTTCGGTTACTAGCCACGACTGTATCAAAGTATCAAGGATGGCTGCCAGAGTTACCTGTAGAAAATATAAATCTACCTTTAGCGAAATTTTTCTTTATTATACCTAAGTATAACGTTATTCTTAAGCTACCTATCAAGTTTGAAGTGTTGTCCCTACAAGATATCTTCAGCTACGGCTCTGTTGTCAGCTTACTCTGCTGCTTTTTAAAGTAGTCTTATAAGCTTACTAAATGGAAAAGTTGAACTTGTGCGATTTTAAGGTTGTTATGCGATCA
Organism: Iselma pallidipennis; assembly: GCA_037464855.1. NCBI lineage: Eukaryota > Metazoa > Arthropoda > Insecta > Coleoptera > Meloidae > Iselma > Iselma pallidipennis. Next base: position 42,935 of record JAZBHA010000490.1, on the reverse strand, counting down.
TGTCTCTACTTGCATTCCAATAAAATGACGTTCAAAGTGGAAAAGATTTCCGTTCAAGGGACTTTTCTGACAACATTTCAATATTCCCATTTGATTTTTTTTCTAATTTAAATTAAAGTTCCACTATATTTCGTAGTGTAAATATTTCTTATTACTTTGGAAATTAATTTTTGTGAATTTAAACGAAATACAAAAACTAAACAACAGTTATATTAACTTGAATAAGTCCTGTTGTGCATTTCTATTTTAACAATAAAATTGAAAGATTCGAGTTAAATCCAGAAATCTCTCGACTTGATAGAATTAATTTCAGACAAAGGATTAATAAAATCTACGTGCCGGGATCACAAAGGATAACTAGACAGAACTAGAATAATGGAAATAATATTATAATATTATTATTTTCAAGTAATCCGGTAGTTGCATTATAAAGCAACTGACTTGCAAAGAATTAAATTATAATAAATTAGCTTCTTGTTTAAAATTGTTTTATAAAATTTTTCGGATTTTTGAAAAAAAAGTTGATAAGCCATTTTGCCCAATTCGGCAACACGGCTTGTTTGCCAGATTAACACAAACATTCGTAGCTATATCAAATTTGTATATGTATTCACACTTTTGTCTCGTAATAAACTGCAGCGAAACCTCCCCACAACGGACACCGATGGGAAATCATAAATTCTCCGTTACAGTGGCGTATCTAGGCATTTCAGAGCCTTGAAGCTTATGTTTTGTAAGGGGCCCCTCAATGAGGTACACCAAAAGAAAGACAGATTATATTTCCAAGCTTAAGCTTCAGAGGGTCCTGAAAATTAATCAACTCGATCAGTGTATGTATTTTTTTTAGCTATTATTCTACCAATATCACTGATACGAGAGTTAATACATCGTCAGCATCCTTGGTTCACTCTTTCCAAGAATGCTGTTTCCCTTGATATTGCTTACCTATTATTTTCAAATTCTACTTGATTATAATTAGGCGCCGAGGACCCCCAAGGCCGGACGTCCTTAAGCTTCATAAGCTTCATTATAGATCCGCCACTGATCCGTTATTGAAGGTTCATAGAAAAAAAATAACATTAAGGTTTTTTCTGATGCATTATATTTTGTATATTAAAAGTCCGGACACGAAAAACTGTCCGTTATTTAGAGGTGCCCGTTAATGAGAGATGTCCGTTGAGGGAGGTTTTACTGTATACAGGATTGACGCGTCCACATAGAACAGGAGACAGCCCATGGAACTTGGTTGTGATTTATATTTATTTTGAGTTTACAGTTTAATTTTTATTAAAATTTGATATTAGTAAGCATTTTTAACATTTTTTAACGCTCATTTATTTACGTTATATCAGCATAAATTATTTTTGTCTAACTAATATAGTCCTTGTGCATCTCTTTATAACACAATGCGAAATAGGCATGCATTATAATGTATTACAACTGTCTCTAGGCTAATATTCTTTTTACTATTTGACTACTATGTTGTGTATTTCCAAATCCAAAGCTGTATAGTCCATATAATCCAGTACCTGTGAATCTTATAAGCTGCATGGGTTAAGTAAGCCCGGCGCCTCCACCAAATGTCACACCATCGATTCGCTCAAGTGAATTAACTGAAGCCATTCTGGAAGCGTCATGGGAGTACGATAAAAAAAATACATACATACTTGAAATAATAAGCCAAGTTGTAAGCAATTAGCGATAACAGTATATTCTACTTGCAAATCCTTAAAGACTATATTGCATTGTTTCAAAAATAAAAATAATCTACATGGATATAGAAGGTTGTAGTTTTCACATTATAATAAATGAAACTGAAATGACCATCTATATATGTATGTATATTGAATCTATGATAGAATAATGTCAAGCTTGTCAAACGTTTCCACCCAAAAGGAAAGGAAATTTCATTAGTATCTGCGACGTAATCACATTCGCTTAGAATACATATTGATTTCTCTAAATTGGAACAAATAAAGTCTTGATTATAATTGATACTAAAGGTGAATGTTTCGAATAACAATGTACGATAGTGCAGATATACGAAAGAAAGAAAAAGCAATAACTAAAACTCCAGGAATTGGATTTAAAAAATGTTTAATTTACATTAATGAAAGAACGTAACGTATTAGATTTTACAACTTTGCAGTAGAAATACATGTACCTAAATTCTTGTAAGTGCAAAAGGTGGAAATTAAAGTTCACCCAGTAGATAAGGGCATTGTGTACGAATACAGGCATATATCGCTCAGTGGATCTTCTGAAAATGAAACTTTACTACAAAGAAGTTAAGGGCTGTTTCATGGAAAACCAAACATTCTAATCTCCTGTTGTTGTGTCACTCGTGTGAAAATTTTCGAGATGAAATATTAGTATAGACCAGGGGTGTGCAACCTTATGGCTTACTTGGGCCACATTTGAGGAAACAAGATTGTCTCCAAACACAGATAAAATATACTAATTAATATAAGTTACGACAAAATAAGTACATAAGAATCTCAATGTTTTTAGAAAATTTACGCTTTTATGTCGGGCCGCATTCATTATACAGAGCTAGGCCGTGGGTTGGACAGCCCTAGTATAGACAGTACTAACTGTAAGTTTTAGAAAAGGGCACTCCTGTTGAACTTTTCCTTAAAATTGATAAATGTTTTACAATATTAATACAGTGGAAACCACTTTTAATGGAAACTCGCTTATGATGGACGGAATGCTAGGTCCCGATTGAATTGCCGTGTATTGTAATGTGTGTAGACCAATTTCGGATAAGATGAACATCCGTTTATAATGAACCCTCCGTGAGGTCCATTATAAGCGGGTTCCACTGTACGTATTTTGTATCAGAACAGGAACAGCCAAATGCTATAAAAAAAACATCGTTTAGTATAGAGGTATATATTTCATAATGTCGAATCACAAAGGAATTCAGCCAAGTGGAAAACGAGTTGCTGTCAATTGATCTTAAAATATTGATTTATATAGAACAATTCAATGGGTTTGTAAAGCTATCAAAGATCAATTGTCAAGTACGTCATCCCAGTTAGGTGTCAGTGTTGACGGCAATTATTGTTTCTCTTGTGTTACTATTGCTATTAGGGCATGTCAAGTGCAGAAGAAACACATTAGCGGGCAAAGTTGGTTACGCGGCGTCTCGACGCTTCCGAAGACTGGTGGTAGGAGCGTGCCTAGAATCAGTCGGCTGGAGGCCGCAAAACGGAGAACATGCCCCTGATTAGAGGGTCCTTTGATCAGGACAACACGTAGAATTTAATTGTTAGAAAGGGAAAAAAACAGGGGAAGTTAGAAAATTAGTAAAGAGAGAGAAACGTGTCGATTTACGGTGTTTATAGTGTTCAGATATGTGCTGCTATGTACGGAAAACGGAGTAATCTACCATTAATATTGCTGTGTGCTTTTTTCTACGTTACTAGTGAAAGTAAGCTTAATAAAATTGATGTTATTGTTGTTTCTCATTCTAATGAATTAATTGTGATTGTATCCTTCAATAGTTGGCTATACTATCTATTCTTTATGTATGAGGTTGAATTGTTTGATGGGGTTTTGGTGTTTAAATGGATTCTGTGAATACAACAACTTGTTGCAAACCGTATATATGTAGCCCGATTTAAAATTGCTCTTATTTTTATGCGTTGATTTTATTTGAAAGGTGTACTTTTTCTCGAACGCAGATTTCCATCACTTGATCATCAATCATTGTCAATCTTAAACTGATTGAATGTAATTACTTTATTCTGCGTCTTTTATAGCGGGTGTTTAGTGTCGTACGCTTGAAATTTTAATGTGAATAGACTAATTAAAGATAGTCAATCAAAACTGCTTCAATAATTTCAATCATTTATTAAACTGTTAACTACAAATTAATAATAATTGTAGCTACTTTGCTACAATTATTGAATACAATTTTTTTTCAATCGATTTTCAAGTTGTATCCATTCAAATGGTTTATTATACTTGGTAGCCGGAAACTAATGTCTGCAAACGGTTTCTGATAAGATAACAACACACCTTTTATATTCGATTTCAATCAATAAAAGTGTAATTATCAAGAAATGAGCGGTGTTTTAATAACATCAAATATTCATAAACTTTTAAAGGTCGATATCAATACACAGATTGATCCACAACGGATACAGAACGAAAGAATTACATTAAAATTTGAATTTCTATCGAACAGAGAATTCTGAAATTAAAACCGTCAGAATTGAGATTACGAATTGTATGTTTGTTGTTTCTTTCTGTAATTTACCTTCCAACAATTATTGCGCGGAACTGTACCTATTTGTTGTGTTCCTTTAAAATCAATAAGTACTTCACCTTACATTTGCTGTACATAATTTATATAGAAGAGAAAATAGTAAATTGCGTCATCAGCACCTTTAACAATTTAAGGTAATTAGTAGGGCAAAAGGAGGCTGCTTCGATTTTAGATAGATGATGTCCTGCAAGTACTTACCTGTAATGTAATGCTGAATAGTCATTTTGTCTATTTATTGAAACTTTTCTATTTTAAAGAGGTAACGCAAAATACAGAAAGATAGAATACGGAGTACTAAATATATAAGAAGGGAATTGTATAAAACGCCATATCTAATCACCTTCATCAAAATATTTTTGCGGACAGAAATAGGTTTGGACACGCTATAAGGATGAGAGAAAATTGTGTACGACGAAAAATATATGAAAATATAATAATATAAAGGAAAAAAGGCTAAGAACATCCATAATATAATAATATTATTTCCGTTTCCTTTTCCATGTAAACTTTTCCTGCTGCTTATGTTTGTTTCAGTAGTAGGAGACTTTTAAGTTACAAATCACAATTTTAATATTGTTTGACGCTGCATCGCTATCCATACATGTAGACAATTTATATTCTAAAATATGTATATTTTTTGATTTATATTGTGGATTAGAAAACTCCTTTCTACAATAAACTCCTTTTTACAATAAATTTAATTCGTGGACAAAACATTATCGTTTCATAATCGCAAAGGTTCAGAAAAAAAGCCTGGTAGTTAGTTGATTCGATCAATAGATGAAGTAGATACTCGGCAATGCTAGTAAGTCGTTTATCAATAAAACAGTAGATTATTTTGCAGTGTTTTACTTTAAATTGCGCACATTTCAACCACGATAACGTTAGGATTGACATTTGGAAATATAGGGGAAAACTCGTAAATGTGTTATTTCACGGTCTCTAGTACTCCTCAAGATTACATATTGAGTAAATTAATTTTGTTGGAAACAACAAAATTACTCTAAACTTTCAATTACATTAGGTACCTGTTCTTGTCTCTGTTACAAAGGCGATTGCTAGAAATTGTGAAATGAAATTATTGATAAATGATATTTTCTTTAATTATTCCAAACATACATAATATGTCTAATAAAATGATAAATTTCCATCATATTTTCTCTAATATTTCTCTAATATTGGAAAATGTGTACGTTTATCACTTTGATTATTTTGTCAAGAGTTGTGATGCATTGGCACGCAATCATTTCTGACCAACCATATAGGCAGGTAGGTAGGTCCATAGAAACCAAGTTAAATAGCACCACAACAACGTTCAAATTGTAAAACACGCACAGACAATTATTCGACTTTAATCGAACCATTAAAGGCGTTTTATGTGTTTTGCCTTAAAGAAGAAGAAATCTAACTGTTATTTAATTCAAGTAAATTGTCTTTAATTAATATTATATAGAACAATACAATACAAATGGTAAATAGAAAATTACTAAGTTTGCATTCAAAAGTGTTTGATAAACAGAAAGGAATTGTTTGGTGTTAAATAAATTACACAATCTTATTCTTCGTACAGTTCAAGTAGTTTTAAGCTTATCTTGACCACCTGGTCTAAATCCAGTACAAATAATTAACCCTATTCAATTGTATTTAAGCATGCAATGTTTCCGAAAATATACCAACATTTATCAATATTGTTTGTTTCCATTAAAATATTATAGACTCTTTGAAAGCCTTTAATTACAAAAATATGACTGCTTAAAACTCAAAAAAGTCGATTAGAAATATCGACTTTTTTTCGTGTACCATTTATAAAGTCAACAAACGCAAGTTTAACGAGAATATAAGTGACTCCCTTTAAATTGCAGGCATGCTGAATATCTGTAGAAAATATGATGTTGATCTCTGTAGAGATGGAATATTGTAAATACCAGCAGCAGCAGTCCAAAAGAATTTCTAGTATTTCCTCCCATAATAAATAATGGATTTTGTGAATTATTTATGGAAAGTTTTGTTCGTACACAGAAATACGCTAAAAAAACATTATAATTGAGGTATTTTTTTTATGATTCAACAATCCTTGAGTACATCATTAGAAATGGAAGGGAAACCTATGATAAAATTTGTATCTACATTTCAAATTTCCTAGCACCGGTTAGAGGTTTCAACATTACAACTTGCATTAATTATACCTAACAAGATTTTTATTAATGGCAGAGCTACTGTTTAACTTTGTACTTAAAACTTGTTATAAATTCGCTTTCTCATTATTTGATTAATATGTGAATACGAACGTATACATTGCCCAAACTACCTAGCCTGAAACTTTATTGAATTGATTATTGAAACAATTAATGAAGGCCAGTTCACTAAAATACGTATTTGACGAAGCATTTTTAGTAATTCGTGCAAATAAATATCCAATCGACCTTAAATATTAGATGGGCATGTGAAACACACACATTCAACGTACTATTATATTCAGCTACATTTTATCTGTAAATAGAGGTTTTGCGTGCACTTTTAGGTAAAACTCTAGAGTAGCTGTTAGAACAGCTCTAGGTGACCCCCATGTGACCGACCGCTGCTAATGTTCAAGTTTGACCCTTTCAAGTTAACTTGTCAAGATAAAGTCAAATAAATGAAAATAGCCGGGTTTTATATATTTATAAGTTAAGAGATGCATGTACTCTTTAGTGATACATTTCCATGATATTTTATGCAAATAAAATAAAATGCAAAAGTTTATTTCTCTATTTATCTGTTGGAATATTTTAATATTTATAAGAGTTACACAATGCTTTAATTATTTAGATCCCGTTCGATTATTCAAGTTTTAAGGACCCGAATTGGATGGCAATAATTCTATATTATTATTGGTTATTCGGGTTGATATATTGACAGTTTGGGTAGTTTTACGGTTTTCACGATTTAAGGTTTATCAATTTTTAAACAACGAACAATCCGAGAGCTTTTCTTGACATATCTCTTTTTTTCAATTTAGATAGAATGGATTCCATCTATCCCAATAAGACACTTTCGGATCGATAACGTATAAGTTAAAAGGATCTCGTTTTATCCAGAATTTACAGCATAAATCATAAAATTTCCTTTAGATTTACATGTGATGTAGTATGTAGTGTGTGTGTCACCCATTTCACTACATTTCCTTTCAACATGAATAACCCACACAATTGTTGAAATTAAGAAACTTTTACCATTTCCTGAAAAGACTGATATGTTGCCATTTATTTCTTTGATTATAACTTAGGAAAGTTTTGACATTATTTCGTATTTGTTGGATTTTAGAGAGAGGTAAAGAGCCTCTCTAATTGTCTCCTAAACTCTAATAGCACTACATAACGTCAGTCATTTGTTGTTCTTCAAGCTTCACGAACAATTCAAGCTTGAAATTTACTCTCCTGAAGACAAAGTGGTATAACGAAACAACGCTTGTGTATTGCCAGAGAGGACCACCACATGAATTCTTCATTGTTTAGACGTCAACTATGAATACAAAACGTCAGCTTATAAAAGAGCTATCGCACTATAATTCCAAGCATCAAATAATAGAGAGGAAATTTACGTTACAATTGAAATTACAAAAAAGTAGCTTTTATAGAAATTTCAGGATTTTTCGAATAATTTCAAAACTATTAAAGTTGTCTTGGTTGTAACCCGGGAATTACCTTCAGCTTAAATAAAAATTTGTCTAATTTCCTGTTCTGGTGTACCTAAGTGATTCTTTTCAACTTTGCTATGTATTGGTGCATAGTTCCTTAGTAATCTTGAATATGGGGCACTAGTGGAAACTTTACTTTCGTTGTGTTATTTCCCCAGACATACAGCTGTCTCCGATCAAATTATCCGTATTAAATTATCCAAGTAGTTTAAGATATGAATGCGGAAGTGGAAGTTCCCATAATTGGATATTGTCTAGCTTGTTTTACTGCAATTAGACATCTTTTCGTATAGAGGTTTTGAAGTTTAAATATCAGGTGTTAAAATCAACGAACGTGATCTATTGCGATCACTAAGCTAAAGAGATTTCTACTGTTGATTGATAAACGAAGATTTTTTGTTATAATTTAAGAACAATATTGATATGAAATTGATTAAAGAACAATAATTTAGTTAAAAGTTTAATTAAGATACTATATAAAGCTTTTCCACTAATAAATATTTTCTTTGAACAAGGGTAGTCTTGGACCTGAAGTATCGGAGTACATTGATTCAATTTACATCCTGACCAGAATGGAAGTATGGGATTTACGGATCCAAGGGTCAGTACAGGTAATAGGAATTAGCTTGTACGGGAATAGCAAACACACTTTGCAGCTTTGAAATACTAGTGTGACAGTTGATTATTTTTCTAATGCCACAAAACTTTTGAAAGCACTATTTTTATGTATTTTGCTTTTTGGTTTTATTGCTTCGCTTTTAATTTTAAATAGATTCACATCCTTATTTCACAGAAATTAATCATTTATGATACATATATAGATCCATTGCTATAGTTTCATGTAGATTTTAGCGTTCTTGTAAAACAAAACCAGGAATGATAAAATATTCAGACTTGGTATTGAATAATGTTGCCAAGCAAAAGATAGAATAGAGAATACTATATAGTTGTCAACGTTCTTGTGATGAACCTGAAAATATCGATCCCCAAATTCTGGACCGGATCACTACTACCGCCATCACTACTATCACCAGCAACAACAACAACAACAACAACAACAACAACGACAACAGGTGGTACATCAATAATGCAGCAGCTTTAGTCCTATCTGTTCTTCACTGGTATTTTCCTACAAAAGTATGCCTAATTAAATCAAACAATGCTAATAATAGTCGGCTATCTTGCTACAGCAGTTGTATGAAAACGTGACAATCGATTATTTCAACTATGCCATAAATCTCAATTAAACCATGGTAGTTTATCTGTGGTATAGAATGAATCGTTGTTATTTGTTGATATATTGAAGAATTGATAAGAATACTTTTAGGCACTCAAAGCTTTTTCTTCCAATTCCAATATGTGACCTACCAAGTCTTTCTTCTTGTATAATGAAGTTTCAATTTAATGGAACCCCGATCGGGAAGAATTATAGTTTTCTGTAGGAACCAGATTTTGATTCATCTGAATCGAGTTATTGGGACTTGAATATTTTTATAGGTATTTGAGAAAATTGATAAATGTGCATCTTTTTCGATGACCTTTTCGGATACGGCTGCTATAACATATAGGCGTACAAATGGTTCCAAACAGAACCACTGTCCCAGATGCTGTATGTATCTACACAGACTATACTTGTTGAACAAACCTGTTGCTTCATCTCAATGTAAAGTAATATCGTCGTTTTTACCCTATTACGAGAATATAATAAAATTAAAAACAAAAACTAGAAGAACAACCAGTCTAGTTCCGATAAACAACCATAATAAATAAGGAACTACAGCAATTTCTATTAAGGATTTTTTTTCTAGTTATAACATTTTCTTCATTTTTATCTGTTTCTCGCTTCCAGTTTTAATTTGAAACAACGTTGAACACATCATCTTGACGCAATGTTCTTTTAAAAAGTGGAGACATTAACAAGTTTTCATCTTTCAAATCCACAATTAGGTACCTAAAAAAAAAGGTGTACACTTGTCTCCCACATAACAGTAATTTTGAACGTTTCCTTTTTTTTATTGAAAAGTCGGTTAATAACATCCTTTATTTCTCTGATATTTTTATTGACTCAAACTTCCGTAACACTCGACTAATGGAATCCTGTTTGATCTGATAAGTGGTTACAGGCAATTTTGTTTATACAAATTCTTTGATCTTATTACCGAATTATCCATGATTTCGAAGAGAAATAGCTAGTCAACTTGAAACATTTCTTCAAATATTCTGAAGCATTCTGGAATTTATGTTATTTCAAACCTTAGTTTGTGTTAGTTTAAGTTTTAGTTTTAATTTTATGATACATTTTACTGTTGTTTCGTTAATAAAAAGCAAGCCCAGAGAAAAGCTAAGGATAATTTAAATTAGCATATACTATAAGTACCAACTCTCAAGAGATTACTAAACGTTATATCTTATAATTTTGTAATTTAGATCTTTGTAATCGAACAGATGGCTGCACTGTCCAACAAGAAGTTACCCCTATATAACAAGGATGTTTGAATGCGGCTATAAATATAGTCGAGCAACCGGGCGGCGCTAGATCGATGTGGCTGCTTTATATTGCTGCTCAGCCCGGCCGGGGTGGCGGTGTCGAGAGGCATCTATATACCAACGCGACTTGTGATGTACATACAATCACTGATTGACATGCTCATTTAATGTAACACATTCCAAAGTACTATTTTCAAGAAATGACAACAGAAATGATGGTGAAAAGTTTAGTTATCTTCTTATATGTAAATGGAAGCTTGTTATATAGGCTATACAGCTAGCAGGAGCATTTTCTTAGGTCTTTCAGTATTTTTAGGGGCACAGAATTGTCCATATGTATCCGCTTTTCCAAAAAATAGTTCTATCAAAATCATTGCCTAAAAATATATCACAGTGTGAAAAATAAAAGTAAAAGATACTGGATTTACAACCCTTATTATAGAGCAAGTTGCACGACGCAAGCATGGGGTGCAGGAGACTTTGTATTCAAACCGTGTGTAGAGTTTTAACACTTCTACCTTCAATTACAGAACTGTAACTAGAACTTTTCGCGCCTATGGCTAAATACAAAAATTACGCTTTTTTTTAGAAGATAAAACCTAAAGTAAGAGAACCATCCCCTTCACTTCAATTTTTTTTAGCTGATAGTGAGGTTCACGATTTTACCCTAATCAGGTCCGCAAACTAATCTTCAGCGCCTATATAGACCCGGCGGTTGTAGCTGGGGTCATAGGCTAGTTACGGTTCTATTCAATTACGATTAGAATTTGCCAATTTCGGTTTGAAAATTATTGTCCCTTGTTTGTACCTTCTTTTTGTAGAATAATGCCTCATTTTGAGTGTTTACTCTATCTTCATTATTCTTCACTTTATATCGTTAAATTTCTGATATTTTCATGGAATTATATGGACTTATCGTTAGCTGTTATTGATTTATTTTAATATACACGTAAAGACTTATTTTCTATCTGTAAGTGTACACAAAAATAATGAACCCTTCCATTATGTAATGTAGTGTTAGATAAAATCATCTTACATGTGTGGCTCGATGCTGCCTTCGTTTTACAACTTGTTATATTTTGTAGTCAATAGATGATAGAAAAGTGCCCGGAAACACTTCTGATTATCCCTCATAAATACACCGTTTCCATAACGTTCATTGAAAATATAGCCACAGATAGGAAAACGTATTGAATTCTTAACACATATGCAGCTAAAGAAAGTATGATAAGCAATGACATGTGTGAAAAGAAGTACAAAAACTATTGCATTATGAATGAATTCTAGCTGTATACCTATTATTTCACGTTTCAAGAAATATTTCCGATAAAGCACTGAAGCAAGGAATTAAATTCTCATCTAATGTAGGTATGTGTTCGTCAGATTGGCAAATTTTCACTATTCGAGATTTAAGTCGGCCTTATGATATTTATTATTATATCCATCAACCCAAGCAAAATCAACGACCGTATGATACTCTGTGGAATTTACGGAAGAGAACATATTAATTAATAGCAGCTTAATTTAATCCGATTGTGATAATTACTTCAAAGAATTCTATAGAATTTGCCTCTTTTATATTAACAGTTCTAGTAATACCTACTGCTGCTAAGTAACAAGAACGTATCCAGTTTGAAAAATAATTCGTAATGTTAATAACACACAGTTAAATTCTGTGTTAGCAGTTGTACGAACTTTTACTAAAACAGGATTGATAGTCAGCAATTTTCGAGTTTTCTTTGAGGTTGCTATGGTTAACCATTACAAAAAAAACCGAGAGATTTACAAAGTGAGAACGTTTTGGGGTCTTTTTCTCCCATTAAATACGTAGTTTTATATTATCCACCTATATTACGAACAATAAATTCAAGTCTGGAATACATTGAAAGTCATTTTAATCCCGTTAATTTTCGATAAACAAACTGCCCTATATGGATATAAACCCAACAATGGCAATTATGTTGAGAACAGATCGGAAGACATGTTCTCAGACACACTCTCCTGAATGAAATTACTCATTCATTTCACAAAATTACGTCAAAAGCTTTCCCCATCCATAAAACTGTCAAAGCAACATTGCCTATTTATTGGATCAAGGAATTTTTTCGCGGATTTTATCTAACATTTAGCAAGCCCGTTTAGGTTTTTTGCGTTCACCAGTTGTAGGTGAAAACGGAGACAGGATCAGGAGGGTTATTTAGGTATAATACCGGTTTAGAAAATGATTGACGCGAGTCAGCAATGTAATTTTAAAATTAAATACTTTTTGCTGTATTTTCAACAAGTCAGGATTGATTTTTGTTATCTGTATGCTTAGGCCAAGAGTTTAATTTTTGTAATTAAAATACAGGTGATCAGTTTCTATAACAGTCAAAAGTACATATTTGCCGTTTCCAAGTTTGCAACATAAATTATTATTAACAATCAACAATCAATTACTACGAAAAAATCCAGCATGTATATAAAAAGTACGAGATTTATTTAGAAAAGTATACGGGCTATCTATAATTGCGGTTTTTTTTTGCAACGAAGTGGGCGGATTATCTTTTTAAAATATGGCACGTTAAAAGTTTGCCATGCTTATGAACATTTTCAAACATTGATTAACTGCAGAAGTTCAGTTATTAAGCTCACATTTACACTACGCAATATATACATATCTATGAAAATCTTCTTCATAACTTACATTTACGGTTCAAATGCTTCTTTTTTGTGCGTGTGAATGTTTGCTAAATTCTCCTTTCCATAAAAAATTTAACCCATTTGATGATTCTCTTTTTTTTTTGTTGTTCAATTATTCAGGATGTTGGGTGGTATGGCTGCCAGGCATATGTCCAACCGACGAAGAGGATCATCACCTATGGTACGTGCAATGGATGAAAGTACACCCCCAATTAGATATGCCCGCCGTCGGAGGGCCGTCACAACATCGGATCATAAATCCTGCGCCCTTATACAGACACGGCTCAAGTTGGGCGATATTATGTAAGTTTTCTCATTTACTTACATGTATAATAGGTACATATCTATTTTCTTCTATAATTACGGAATAGAATATAATAACAAATCCACTTTTCAATACATTTGAAATACCTAATAGGTCTATCGTAAGGGTAGCGAAATTCAATCATTTAAGCTTGGTCCACTTTGTCAGTGGCCTCTAGCGGCGTTTGAGTGAATGTAAGAGCGAAATTGAAAGCTTGCAGGAAAGCTCACCAAAGTTTTACACCTTACGGGAATACCTACCACCTACCACCAGATGACGTTCACCATACAAGTATATATTTTTCAGGACGAAATTTCGAACAACATTTAAAATACTGATTGACGATCGGTACCTACAACGTATACGTGAATTATTTAAAACCTGTTAGTCTCGGTTATCGATTAAGTCACACGAATAAAAAATTTTAGTTAATTTTCATTCAATAAAAGCAGAAAATAATATATTGTAGTATGTCTGAAAAGTTCCATGATAGCGGAAAATTTATCATACCATAGTTAATTAAATTAAAGTCAGTATTCTTACGTTCCTGCAAATCACTGTTGCAGGAATAAATTGACTCTATCTATCTATCTATAGAATGCTACGTGCTTTTTGTACTTAATGTACTTGTTATAGTTCACACACATTGATTGACAACCATTTTTATAGAGAGAGAGGGCGATTTTATTATTAGATCCTGCTTAGATCGTAACAAACGTTTACAACCATTGTAAAAGGATTAATTAATGAAAGTTTTCCAATAATGTCCTGCCTACGTTCGATCGTATCCTTAAATGTTTCCAAGAAATTGCTAGCCGCATGAACAATGTGACTCGATAGCTGATAGCGTCACACTTGCAGCAGTACCCAAAGAGATGAATGAAAGCGGACGCATGAAGGCGTCGCGGTGGTGGCAGTAGTAGTAGTAGTAGTAGTAGCAGCAGTGGTGGTAGTGGTGGTGGCGGTGGTGATGATGATCTGTATGTTGTTTTATCAGTTGAAATCCGTATAGTCCTTAGTGATCCGGATATATGCAACGGCGTTCGTCGACCACAACGAGCAGGAGTTAGGGCGCAGGACAGCGCCACATCAGCCAGGATCAGGCCCATAGCACGCATTCTTATGCTCGAAAAGTGGCGACGCGAGCCGACAACTTTTAGCCCTGAGAGTACGGGGTGCGGACAAATAACAAGAAACGCGGTGCAAAAGGTTAAAATTAGGACGAAAATGAATTTGTATGTGCCCTAGTGGAACTGTCCGGACGTGTGTAAGTGTATATTGTGCCAACTTGTTGTAATGATGATGGTGGTCACCGGCTTAGGCCGCGGCTACTGCTGTTCCACAAACGAAATCTTCAGCACCTACAGACAGTAATCACAAAATGGAGGTATGCTGTCGTAAGCACACTCCGACGACGAATCAGGTTAGATATTAACATTGATCTGCAATTAAACAACGAGATTTAAAATTTTTGTATGGACCAGTAGAAATCAATGCTCCGGACACACCATCCTAGGTCCTCCTATCACTGCGACCAACTCGATTCCCTTGGCACATTCATCTTAGTGACCCATATATAACTAGACCCTCTTTGGTCACTTTTCTTTCATATTTTCGTCCGATGGAAAAATCGCTCCAGTTATGGCATCTCGTATCTATGAACATTTACTTCTCATCCCCGATACGTTTAAGGGTCTAAAGCATGTAAAAGCGTTTCAATACTTCTTGCATAAATATACTAATTCAAGCCACCTGTTTATATCACCATTTATAATCAAAAATAATATAACGCTATACTAGGTGACTACATATACTTATCTACCTCATTTACTAGTAAATACAAACAGTTTTATCTAATCTAATATGTATATCCATCATTGATTCTTGACGGATTATTGCAAATTATGACAAAGTATGAGCAGTAGTTTCAGTACAGCACATTACTAAACAATCGTTAATATTTCGATAAAAGAATCAATTACTAATTCCAGTTCCCTCCTCCAGAAGTTTCTAAACAATTCATAAAATACTGGGGTACAATGGAATACAACTTTTGTATTCGTCCATATTTAAATTTAATGATTACCGGTCAATACAGAATTAGTTCCGAGATTAATCCAAACCGACATTAATAAATCGAAATATTAGTAAAATAAAAGGAAATGTTTATCTGATAGATTATTCTAAGGTCGTTGCCTTTCATGACTTTAAAACAGTGGTTCCCAAATGGTATTCCTCGGAATCCTGCTGTTCCACAATTGTATTTGATGTTACTCATAAAAGCAGTTCGATATTGTTTATAATCATCTAAGCGATTTGGTATTGAAGAGGACATTCCAATAATGAAGGTATATTTCCATAAAT
>JAZBHA010000490.1:0-27033 GCA_037464855.1 Iselma pallidipennis | reverse complement strand
TCAGTAATGCAAAGTTATAGAACGTGATTAATATAGACGAGTTTTTTTATTGAAACAGAGAAAGGACTAAATACTCTATATGTAGTTCATAGTACGTGTAGTACCTAACAAGTGAGGTGCCCTAAACAGTAAGGGTATTTTAGTAAGCACATACCCATACATCTTCCAAGTCCTTTCAACAAAACACACATATCAAATATTAATAGCTCTATTTCCTTATCTATTCTTCTATTCTCTAGCTGCTTTTTTCCACCTCTCTTTATGCACGTATTTTTCCTTATAGAAATCGTTTGTCCTTGTGGACTGTGCCAATTGAGATTGCATAGAACAAGCAGTGGTAGTAAATTAAATTATGACGAATCCTTTGTCTTCTATTGTTCAATATATTTAAATTGAGCGAATTTCATTTAATAAAACTTCAACTGAATAACAAAACTGCAGATTACAGATTGAAATTATTTCCAAACTTGAAATTCTGAAATTTATCAATAGACGCTCTCCTTTTTCTAATGATATTTAATCAAAATAACAGATAGTATCTATTGTAGTCTTTCACTAAGTCTGTCAAAGATTGAAGTTGAAATGTTTATATTTCAATAGTTGTTTTCATTTGATATGTTTGTTATAAAATAAAAGTGTTATTATTACAGGATGTACTTAGTATCGTGAAGGTAATTTGAAGGCTAATTTCAAAGACAATTGATTTTTGCATCCTTATTAGAAAAAGTCAATTTCTATTCGTTTCCTTTAAAATGCTAACGAGTAGTATCAGGGGTAAGATTTATATACCTGAGAGTATTGCGTGAAATATGAATTTTCCAATATTTGTTAAAAAAAGCAATCTATTTCTATAGAAGGTCCAAAATTCGTTTAATTTACTGTTTCACAAGTAACAATACATGATTTGCATAACGTGAATTTACCTTTTTCTACCATTTATCAAATACAAATTAACAAAAATTTTCAAAATAAATTAAACAAAACGATTTTAACTTTTCCTTGTGCATGTTATCCTCGTAGTATTGACGTCGAATTACAACCAATAAATATTAAATAACTCTAGTTAGTTACCAACCATTCGTTTCTAGTACTTAAATTAATAAAAAAAATTATCCCCCCAATTACTACTTGTAACTGATGGCAGCAGTGGCGGATTTAGGCTTCAAAGGGCCCGAGGAGTTACAGATTTTTGGGGCCCCAGTAATAATAATACGAGTTAAGAACACTAAAACGGGCGCTTGAAATGATTCTTTGATTTTCAATTGTTTACTTTTTTCTAATAAGGTCTGGAAAAATATGTAAAATATTGTACGAACTTTTTTTGTCATGTGGGAGCCCTATGTCTTATAGGGCCCGAGGCGGCCGCCTCCACTGCCTGTACGTAAATCCGCCACTGGATGGCAGGTACTAATTGACCGTGTTTATTTTATTGATTTTTATCAAAAATTTCAATTATAGCTAATTGAAAGAGAAAACTTTTGTAAATAAACAAAAAATAAAAAAGTTGCCCCAAATGATATTTTTTAAATTCTGTTTTAGTCCTTTTCGTCCCTATTGCGATATTTGTTGAAATTGTTAAATAATTAACTAATCATATGGATAGAAAACAGGATACTTAGACTTAACTAAACGAAACTGATACCAACATCCTTTAATTAAAGTCCATCATACGATGTCCTGGCTCTTCTTAATGCTGCAGTTAGTTATATCGATCCTGCGCGTCTGACGTCACGAGGCGTTATGGTGGATGTGACGTCATTTTGCAGTTCTGCGTCATCTGTACACGTGCTTTTACACAAATATTTATATTCTTATACAGGTGTACACACAAATCCGCATCAAATTAAACTGTAAAACTTTAGTATGCCATTTCGTTAAAACAAGAGAATGTTTAGTTTAAATGCGAGAAAGCTCAAAGCTCTCCTACTTACCTTCTGTGTTGAACTTCATAAAATGCTTTTTTCCAATAAATGAGACAAAGCTGCTATCAAATTGTTCAGTTTACTAGAAAGCTCCTTAACTACTGATTTACAGGATATCTGTTCATACGTTTTGAAATCGATGTTACAACTTTCAGTTACTTATTTCGTTATCTTTCTCGTAGTATTTGCAACACACAATTATCTATACTTCACTACTCAGAAGCCCAATTTTTTCTTTGAATTTTTGTCTTCAAATTAGTTAATCATTGATTACAAAATTTAAATTGACTTGAATCAGTAGATGGAACAACAAAACATTTAAGCTGCGTAACCTATATATCCCGGTTGCTCAGTGGTGGCTCCGTAACGCCGGCGACGTCTGGATTGGGCTTCAGGCGCCGTCTGGACACTTGAAATGCCAACTTTTGTGTGACGACGACTAGTTCGGGAAAACAGCTTAAAAGCTACCAAACGCACATACACGTAGTAGTACATACACATAGGTGGACACACACAGATAAAATGGAAACAATTCAGAAAAGATCAAATCAAAAATTCACAAATATTTCATTGTTGTGAAGTGATTTTAGAAAAAATATGCTCGAAAATAGCAGTTTTGAATCATTTGACTTACTGAAGTGCCTATTCTTACGTATGTATATTAATTATCTCTTGTTATTCTATAATATAGGTATGCATGTATAATATAGTTTCATGTAAATGTCAAGCGATTTATTAATGCAAGATTGGCTTTACACAAAAGGTATATTGAAAGATCATATTTCGGGCATCATTGATTTTGGGGATGATAGGTATGTTTTTAGACAACGCAGTCTCTTGTGTGTTTTACAACAAACACGTGTAAATTTAATATTATTTTTAGAATCCAGTTAGTTCGTCATTGAGCAATTAAGATTTCTAAATATCAATGAGAATCAGATGAATTAAACCTAAAATGAACATGGTAATTGGTTGCTAAATCTTACAATTAGATAAATTATCAATCAAATCCGGATAACTGTACAAGACTTGTACATCAATTTTTTATAATACAGCCAGTCGATATTGTAATTTATATTAAAATTAAATTGTAGAACTGGTAGAGTGTTGAACCGGCACGGCACATTGGCCGCAATCATTCAATAAATAAGTAATCTCCCAATACCTACTTTTGTAGTTGTCGTTTGTTCACTTTCTTTCAATTAGACCAGGGCTCTCCAATCCGCAGCCCAGCGCTGTAATGAATCGTAAACTTCCTTAAAACATTGAGATTTTCACGTACTTATTTTATTCGTCATAGTAGATATCAAATATTAATTAGTATATTTAATTTGTGGCTCGAGCCAATTTTTTCCTCCAAATGCGGGCCAAGGAAGCCAAAAGTTTGGACACCCCTAAATTAGACCTATATGTGTGTACATACATATTTTACATCTACTATATAATGTATCATCGTATTTTATTCAGTTAATAGGCTTATGGTGTGAATGACAGATGATTCCCATCGTTTTCGACTCAAATAAATATGTATTGGAGAAAAAATTAATCAAATTCATTGTTTTATTTAACATTTACCTAACTTAAATACAATTACAGGGATATTCGAGATACAATAACCAATACCAATAAATAATATTGTTGTTTTAGGTTGGCCGCAGCGCAGGAGGCGGCGGCTCAGGCGGTGCAGCAGCAGACGGCGGCGGGCGCAGCTGATATAATGGGGGGTGCCAGCGCGGCAGGAGGGCAGGGGCCCACCTCCTTGTTCCTGTTCTCCGAGGAGAACCCCATCCGAAGATATACGCGCTTCATTATAGAGTGGCCATATCCTTTTTTTTACATAATTTGCAATAAATACATACTATGTATATGTATATGATGTGTAAATTTCCAATTAGCAATCTCAAGAGGATACTTTAATTTTCTTTGTTAACTGTCCTTAGCGTCATTTCAGCTTCATCAGCAGCTAATAATATATTGTTGGTACAGAATGTAAAATATGTAGATTATCGATCGTTTTATATATAGAGGATGAACTTTTTGTTTTTTTGTTCTGCAGTTATTTAGTTATTTTTAGCTTATTTAATATTTTACTAATTGTATTACCTTAACTGATTGTTTTTACTCCGTTCGAATATGCCGTGCTTTTGACAATCATAGCCAATTGTGTGGTACTAGCACTGGAGGAGCACCTTCCCAATCACGACAAAACTGTATTGGCACAAAAATTAGTAAGTTAAATTAAAATTAGAAGAAAAACGTATAGGTATATTGGTTGTTTTCGTTTACAGGAAGCAACTGAAGTTTACTTTCTAGGAATATTTTGTGTTGAAGCTTCATTGAAAATTTTAGCTTTAGGTTTTGTTCTTCACCGAGGATCATATCTTAGAAACATTTGGAATATTATGGATTTCTTTGTTGTACTAACCGGGTACGTGTTTTTATTATTATTTACTTTTAAAAATCGATCATTTGAAACTTGTTCGTTTCATAGTTTTCCTTTATATAATATATATATGGCAATGATAACAATTTTTTGTTCTTCTTTGTTTATGAATTGTTATTATTGTCAAACATGTGATTTCAGACTAGCTGAATTATATTGAAGACTATGTGGTTTATGTATTTTTTTTGTATATGTAATCTTATCAGGTCTATGACAGTTTTTGCTGAAGCGAACGTTGATGTTGATCTGCGGATGTTAAGGTCGTTCCGCGTGTTGCGACCCCTCAAGTTGGTGTCCAGGATCCCAAGTAAGGGTCGTCCTGTCTCCTATTAATTCACTTTAAAGAAATATATATACTTTTCGTCTAGTTCAGACTAATTATTGTAGACCAGACTAGACTTTTTTTAGAAATTAATAATTAGATCCATACTTAGTATATTACTTATAGTTTAGCCACTAAAACTCTATCTTTCTTACACTATTAATTACAATAATTACGTACAACTTTAATACAATTTTATAATTAATATTTATCGAAATAGGTTAGGCTAGGTTACTTTTTGGTAGGTGTCCTCGTCTTTCAATCATTGTATTGATTACTATTATTACTTTATACTACTGATGATTGCGCCAAAGTGTGCATGTCTGTAATGTAGGGGTAGGCAGTGCTCGATGCATTCTATCTTGTAGACGTTTCTAGTTAGTAATGGACGGTGGCTAGCCATTTGAAACAATTAACAGTGTGATTTTTTTTCTATATGATGTATAAAGTCAATATGGTCAATAGACTACAGTATCCTCTCTTGGACTACTGTTAGACATCAAAATATTTAAATATATGTACATATCACCATGTTCCTGTTTGGGGTTATATCATATCTAGCTCTCGAGCATTGTTTATCGTTCCATTTTTTTTTGTATGTAGTAAACTGCGTCTTAAACACACTACAGACCAGTATATTTTAGCAACAAAATTGCAAATTCAACTGATGTTTATATAGAAACATACTCAGTCTATATATCGGTAGGGAATTGAGATTTTTAGAATGGTTTTGCTGTGTGGTGTTGTATTATTTATTATTTTTGAATTAATTTCAGGTCGCATCATTTAGAATACTGTTTTTTTTTTAATTTATTATTATAATTTTTATATGATAGTTTATATTCAAGTATTTTGAAGTAGATCAGTGGCTAGAGGCTAGTATTTTGCAGGTTTATGACGTTGTTCCCTCAGGATACCGTTGCAGTGGATTTACGAACGTTGCGGGCTATTCGAGTGCTAAGACCTCTCAAGCTAGTCTCTGGCATCCCTAGTAAGTAGATGAAACGTAGACATATCCTGTTGTTGTTGTTGTTCTTCTTCTATTCCTAACACAACACATGACATTGAAAGTACCTAAATCAGTCTAAATATTCAAAATTAAACAACAGTCTTGTGTCGTGTTGTTGTTTTTAAATTTTTTTTTCTAAGTAGAACTAAATACTATTACTAGCTGAAAATGTGATGTAGCTCTGCAAATAGATAATAGATAGATAGAAAAGCTTAAAAGTTTTTTGGCTCTCTATTACTATTTCTGTAATTACTGATACTCTATTACCTATCTTCACCAATTACCTATCAATCGTCTTCTGTTAAACAACAAAACATTTAAACACCTCCACAACAACACACACATGAAAGCACAACAAAAACTTAATTTTCAAATTTAATCCTAAATAACTCTATTCATTAAATTATTTTCTTGTACAGGCCTTCAGGTTGTCTTGAAATCCATTATCAAGGCTATGGCCCCATTACTGCAAATTGGTTTATTAGTATTATTTGCTATTGTTATTTTTGCAATTATTGGACTAGAATTTTATTCAGGAGCCCTTCACAGGACCTGTTATAGTCTTTATGATATTGGTTAGTATTTGATAACAACAAAACTACCAATGGATCAAAATCAATCTTAAATATATATGTGTGTGTGTATAGATAAGATAGTAAAAGAAGGTGAACAGGAAGTACCATGTAATACTGATAATGAGACTCAGGCTCGAGATCAAGGCAGTAATTGGTGTAGAGATGGAAATTCGGTTTGTTTGGAACGTTGGGAGGGCCCGAATAATGGCATCACAAATTTCGACAACATCGGTTTTGCTATGCTTACAGTATTTCAATGTATTACAATGGAAGGATGGACTTCAATCCTTTATTGGGTAAATACAATACTTTCTTTTTTGAATTTCCTATATAATAATTGAAATTATTTTTCTAGATGAATGATGCTGTCGGAAGTTGTTTTAATTGGATGTATTTCGTTCCACTTATTGTGCTGGGTTCTTTTTTCATGTTAAATCTTGTACTTGGTGTCCTGAGCGGGTAAGTCTTTATTTGTGGTTATATTTTCGAAAAAAAAAGATCAATATTTTCTAATCAATTAGAGAATTTTCAAATGAGAGATTAAGAGTTGAACGACGAGCGAAATTTTATAAGACACGTTCAAAAAATATATTCCTTGAGAGTTTCGGTCATTATTTAGACTGGATCACCAAAGCAGGTGATAAAACTGTAACTGATCCATGTATTTAAGCTAGATTTGCTCAATTGTATTCCCTCATTATTATTATTATCATTGATATACATTAATATCCTGTAGAATTATTTGATTGTATTGCTTTTCTATATCTAGTGAGTTTGCTAAGGAACGAGAGAAAGTAGAAAATAGGCAAGAATTCCTTAAACTTAGAAGAGCTGCACAGCTAGAAAGAGAACTCAATGGCTATGTACAATGGATTTGTAAAGCAGGTTAGTTGTATCGCTTTTTATAAAAATAAATGAATAAATAATAACAACTGTCGGAACATAATTGTTTCTATTAATTTTTAGAGGAAGTAATATTAGCAGAAGAACGTACTACTGAAGAAGAGAAAATGCATATAATGGAAGCTAGAAGACGGGCAGCGAAAAAGAAAAAATTGAAGAAACTTGGCAAAAGTAAAAGTACAGATACTGAAGAAGAAGAACAAGAAGAAGAAATTGGTGATGATGGTAAGATTTGTTCCATTTATTGATTAACAGT
The DNA here is from genome assembly GCA_037464855.1 of Iselma pallidipennis. Classification (NCBI taxonomy): domain Eukaryota; kingdom Metazoa; phylum Arthropoda; class Insecta; order Coleoptera; family Meloidae; genus Iselma; species Iselma pallidipennis. The sequence goes on along the minus strand of JAZBHA010000490.1, from coordinate 19,603 downwards.
TTTGTTTAATTCCTCTGACTGACAGTTTATTATAAGAAAATCTTTGCCCTTTTTTTCTCTATCTTTCTACTTTGTTTAAATGATAGAAGTCTTACAAAAAAATTAACATAACACTATTTTTTTAGGTCGGAATCAGTTAGTACTTTTTGCATGATATTCTCGATTTTTCCACATATCTTCTTGTTGATAAGACTGTCTCTAATCTAGTTACGTACAAATAAAAAATATATTTTTCCAATCATTACTCATTCATATAAATGTACATACAATATGATTCTTCTAGTTTTTTTTTTATTATACTGATATCATATTTTAATCCACAGTATTTCTTACAGAGTCTAAGAAAAAGCTAAAAGGTATGCGAAACTGGTGGACCACACTATATATTATGTAAAATCAAAGCCTTAGAATTATTTTTAGCTCATAATTAAGTCTCTGTAGTGCCTATACTGCGGATTCTTTTACCTCCTGAGGAACAAACCTGCATTCTATATATTAAAATATGGATATTTTATATTGTAAAATATCCAATAAAAAAGCAAATAAAAAGAAATAACAGTAGCTTATTTAAGCTATGATGTAATAAATATTTATCTCTCTTAGACCTGTGTTGCTACATATACTTTCTTCATTGTTTCATATACATAATCATTCATTTTCGAGCATGATAACGGAGATGGCAAAAGAAAACAACTCAACCTCTTTGGATTAAATTGAATTTATGAATTGATTAGAGGTGTGAGCTAATTTTCTCGTAATCATCCGTTATGGTCAAATATTATATTAATTAAAAGTTAGAGCTTCACAGGTCAGCTTTGGCTGATGTAACTCTTAGTTCCTTCCGTTGGTATGCAAAGACACAATAGAGATATCATCCTATATTTTTGAAAACCAATTAAGTTGTTCGTCTTTATTTTGTTTATTTGATTACTCTTAGCAAAGTAGACTTCTGCTAGATATGCAGAGTTGCGTAGGCATCTCAGAATACAGTTTACCTGCATGAATAGTTCGAATGAGCCAAAACACTACTACTATGTTGACTTACAGCTTATGTGTACTATTTTAACCCCTTATGGATCATTTCCGAATATATATTGGGGTCCTTGGACAGGCGCTATCTGCAGACAAGGCTTCCCTTTACTTTTGGGGAAGTAGTGCCTGCCTGCAAGAAAGGCCATGGATACATATGTTCAATAGATGCTTTTCATAAGGGGTTAAATGGAAGAGCTGTATTTTGAGATCCTTTTAGCCATTCTGTAGTTGTGTGAAACTTTCTTAGTTAGCTGTCTCTTAGCAGGATCTTTATTAAATTACCATTAGATCCTAATCATTACAATAATGACGTAATAATTTCCTCTTTTTTTGTTTTTTTTTATTTTTAAATATAATATATTATAAGAAAAGAAATCATGACGTATTACCATGTTGAAGTTAGTATTATTAACAGGATTTGGTCGGACGTCTTATTTAAAATCAAGAGTACAAGGGCAAGGTGGTTGTGCCCGTTTCTGGCGAGCAGAGAAACGATTCCGTTTTGCTATTCGTCATATGGTTAAATCACAATGGTTTTACTGGTCTGTTATAATGTTGGTTTTTTTCAATACATTTTGTGTAGCTGTTGAATACCATGGCCAACCAGATTGGTTGAGTGACTTTTTATGTAAGTATTCTGAACTATAGGGGGTTCAAAATGCCTTAAGTCGGCTCAAATAAACGGTACGGCCGTGCCAGAGTCGGACTAAGGTTCGCTTGAGCCCCTTGCTGCACTTCCCAGATTCTTAAAATAACGCTTAACACATTTTATATATTTTAGATATTGCTGAATTCGTATTTTTGGGTTTGTTCATGTCAGAGATGTTTATTAAAATGTACGCATTAGGTCCACGAATTTATTTTGAATCAGCTTTTAATCGTTTCGATTGTGTTGTAATAACTGGTTCAATATTCGAAGTGATATGGACAGAAGTCAAAGGGGAATCGTTTGGTTTGTCTGTATTGAGAGCATTGAGACTATTACGTATATTTAAGGTGACCAAATATTGGTCTTCTTTGAGAAATTTGGTCATTTCTCTGCTCAATTCAATGCGGTCCATTATTTCTTTATTGTTCCTTCTATTCTTGTTCATATTGATATTCGCCCTGCTCGGAATGCAGTTGTTTGGCGGACAATTTAATTTTGAAAATTCTACGCCTGAAACCAACTTTAACACATTTCCGATTGCACTTTTAACAGTATTTCAAGTAAGTTTTATTTCAATTCAAAAAGGACTATTAACTGTTTTAATTGTGTATAGATTTTAACGGGAGAAGATTGGAATGAAGTAATGTACCATGGAATTGAGGCTCTTGGTGGTCCAAATGGTGGCATGGTTTATTCTTTATATTTCATTATTCTTATGTTGTTTGGCAATTACACATTGCTCAACGTCTTCTTGGCCATTGCTGTCGATAATTTAGCCAATGCCCAAGAACTGACAGCTGCTGAAGAAGAACAAGCTGAAGAGAATAAAGAGAAGCAAGCATTGGAATTAGAGAAGGAAATGGAGGCCTTACAAATGGAAGTTGGTTCAAATCCAAGAGTCGAAGTGTGTCCGCCCAGTCCGGTCAGAGGACGAAAAAAGAAGGACGAGAAACCGCCGGAAGAAGAAGAGGAAATTGTCGGTCCCAAACCTATGCTGCCATATTCTAGCATGTTTATATTATCACCAACTAATCCGTAAGTTAATTTTTGTTTTCTATAAAATTATGTTCATAGAAAGAGATAGTAAATAAGCTCAATTTTTAGGGTGAGACGTGGTGCTCACTGGGTAGTGAATTTACGTTATTTCGATTTTTTTATAATGATCGTTATATGCTTGAGTTCAATGGCATTAGCGGCTGAAGATCCCGTAAATGAAGATTCTGATAAAAACCTGATATTGGATAGATTCGATTATGCATTTACGGGTGTATTTGCCATTGAGATGTTGTTGAAAATTATTGATTTGGGTATAATTCTACATCCAGGATCGTATTTACGTGAATTCTGGAATATTATGGATGCTATTGTCGTGATTTGTGCTCTTGTATCGATGGGATTCGATGCAGCGTAAGTTGCATTTCTTTCTTTTTTTTGGCTTTTAACTTAAATTTACGTTTTCTTTGTTATAGCCAAAACAAGAAGGCCGGAGCCAACTTGTCGACGATTAAATCGTTGCGAGTGCTGCGAGTGTTGAGACCTTTAAAAACAATTAAACGAGTGCCCAAACTAAAAGCAGTGTTCGACTGTTTAGTGAACTCATTAAAAAATGTGATAAACATTCTTATAGTGTACATACTGTTTCAGTTTATATTTGCTGTGATCGCCGTTCAGCTATTTAACGGAAAATTTCGTCATTGTACAGACGAAAGTAAATTCACCGAAGCCACATGCCAGTACGGATATTCTTTCTTTCTTTCTGTCTCTTCCACGAGAGAGATCTTTCTAAATAAATATTTCAAATTCAATTTTCAGGGGTCAGTATTTCGTTTTCGATGAAGACAGTGATGTGCCTCGTGTCGAAAACCGCGAATGGAAGTTACAAAGCTTCCACTATGATGATGTAGCTATGGCTATGTTGACACTATTCGCCGTTCAAACAGGAGAAGGCTGGCCTCAGTAAGTCGAAAATTGTATTAATAGAAGAAAATATAATATAACAAATAGAGGATGGTTTTTTTGTGGTTTTTCGATAAATTCATCTATATTTTTCATTCGAATTGTGTTTTAGAGTTCTACAAAATTCAATGGCTGCCACTTACGAGGATCAGGGCCCCATACAAAACTTTCGAATAGAAATGTCCATTTTCTACATCGTGTATTTTGTAGTATTTCCGTTCTTCTTTGTAAATATATTCGTGGCCTTGATCATCATTACATTCCAAGAACAGGGTGAAGCCGAACTGCAGAGCGGCGAAATTGATAAGAATCAAGTAAGTTTTCTACTCGCAATGGGCCATGTTCACCACTCACTGAAATGGTGGGAAATTGCGTCAGTTTTTCTACCAAACGATTGTGGTAAAAATTACTTTTCGTTAGCTTCATTAATTATTACTCTCGTTATTAACGAATAACTAAAATCGAAATGGTGGAGGCGCCGGGTGAATTTATTAACAATGAAATAAATCTCTCTAATTTTAGAGGGTTTTCCCACCGATTACACCAAATTAAAGAGCAAGACCGGCTCAAGGTACGATGGAGTTGTGCGACCGCTCAGGGCGCTGTAATATTAGGGGCGCAAAATTTTTAGAATAACCTGGTTTTTGCATTTTTCGTATCCAGTACTCAGAATTGTCTTCGTTTTTTTTCGGCGGGTGGGCTCAAAAGTAAATTTTGAACAGGGCGCAAGAGTAAATTTGGAACAGGGCGTCGAAAGTTCTTGAGCCGGCACTGGGAGGTGAACATGACCTATTAATAATAATGATAAAAAAAAATTAACCAAAACATTTTAAACATCAATATAACAATAACAATTTTCTAGAAATCCTGCATAGACTTTACAATTCAAGCACGTCCATTGGAACGATATATGCCAAGTAAAAGAAACAGTTTCAAATACAAGATTTGGCGGATTGTCGTCTCAACACCATTTGAGTATTTTATAATGATGTTAATTGTATTTAATACTTTATTACTGATGATGAAGGTAAGCTCGTCTCAAATTCTATTCTTGTTTCTTCTAAATTCAATTTCCGAAAATTATGCACAAAATTCTATTGACAGGCTAATTACATATTAATAAAATATTTCTAAAACAGATAAAATTGAAACAAAAGTCGGCAGCGTAATTTGTGTTCTAGTAAAAGAATGTTTAAACCTTAAAAAAAAAGAAAAACAACAAAGCGACACAAAATAACACAAATGCTTATGCAATGTGCACACTGGATGAGGAAAAATGCATCTCAATTAAAACAAAATCGACAAATTTGAATAATCATATACGTTTGTTTTGACCGAAAATTGGTTTAGTTTTATGTACATTTTTTAGAATATTTAGTTGATCGGTGTGTTTTCCCCAAGATGATTTCTATAAAATTGGACGAGTACTTTTAGTGTGAAGAATACTTATATTTAGCATGATCTGTGATTGTTTGCTTCGAACGTGTTCTGAATAATCTCCATAATTGTGACCCCAAATTATCAAACACATACTAATCACTTATCAATAAAATTCTGTCCCGAAAAACCAAAGAAATAAGAAAATTTGCTTCCCATTTTTCAATTTTTTTGCGAATGATTCTGTTTTTAATTTGATTTGATCGTGTCATATAACAAGACATCATTGCATACACTAAAGCATGACTGTATATGTACATGTGTTGGAATCTTAAACAATTAATTATACATTTTTAAAGCTGTATGCACAATTTGTGGATGTACTTTTGGGGGTCGCCTATAAAATTGTAAAGAACGAGAAACCGAAAACCTTTAATGATAAACTGGAACAATTCAAGGATTGTTTTGCATTGCTCTGGCTGCAGTGCACTTCTCAACACAAATCCTTGTAGTTCTAGAGAAAACTGCATATCCACCACCGACCTTATCCTATCATTGTTTCAAAATATTGAATGTATTAATTCGGTACATATCGGTTAGATTGAACGAAATACAAGAAAATAAGATATTAATGTTAGCCTGCTTTTTTCAATTTATTCAATGTTACTTAAGTATAAATACGTAGATTAGATAAAGATTCCTACACAATATTTGTAGGAATTTTTATGTTACCTATCTCTAGTCGGAACACTTTAGCATAAAATAATTAGATGTAGAAGTATGTTATTATAAATATTGGACAGTTTGGCCACGTGTGTGTGTGTGTTTCAACAGTATGACAAGCAAGACGATACCTACACCAAAACGCTTAAGTACCTCAACTGGGGCTTTACGGGCATGTTCACAGTGGAGTGCATCCTCAAGATCCTTGCCTTCGGCATTCGGGTAAGACCAAAATGACATCTAAGCTGTCTTTTCTATTTTGAAAGACAGTCGAATTTTTGAAAACTGTCTACTTTTTCAACACAATTATTAACAAAATTCTAAAACTTGTTAAATGATTCCATACAAAAAATTTTTTGTTAATAATGATTAATTCTTATAGGAAAATTATCAGAATTTTTAAACTTTTCTCTCCTATCATCCTCCTTGAATCTTATTCCTCTTGCTTAATATTATTCGCTGTGCTTGGTATTATTGATTTCGCATGATTATATTTGTTGTGATTTGTGAGAATTTGTTAATTGCATGTCACTTGGACATAACAAGTTCACAATAAATACACAAGAAGTCGAAATGATTTGGATGGAGATGTCGTAAACGAAACCAACTCCAATTCTCTTCTTTTCTCTATTCTCTTTGTAAAAATGCTCTTCGTGTTCTCTGTAATTTTTTGTTTTTCTATTTGAATCTATTCCAAATTGTTTAGAGAAGAGTCCGAAACCCGAAATTGAACAGTGATGTGTGTACATTGGCTCTGCCGACTTTTTCGTTTTTTTTTTGTACTTTAAACGTAATGTAACGTAACGTAACGTAATGTAACGTAACGTTTAGAAGACAGGTAGGCGATATTGCTTGTAGAGTAGTAGCTACATATGTAAGTTGTTGTAGTACCACGAGTCACCGCCCTTGTTGTCTGACATCCTGGCAGCAATGAATATTCTATTTACCTTCCTCTTCCTTTGTGAGACTGTTCTCAAGCTCATCGCTTTCGGCATTAAGGTAAAAAAAAATTCAATGAAAATCAATAATGTTGACACATCAAATTTTCCACACACAAACACACAGTACACTACACACAATATCTATCTATCTACACAACAACATCAATTCTATTCCTAACAAAATTTTCAAAATTGTAATTTTTCTTTTTAATTGTTTTACTTTTATTGAGCGTAGTTGCTGGCACGTAATTCCAATTGAGTAGTTTTGTTTGCCAGTAGATATTTGATTCAATAAAATCTCTTAGTTTCTATCCCTTTATTACTTTATTACTTTTTTTTGTTTAAATTACGGCACAATAAATTTACATTAATTTATTGAACAAGTAGTTAGAAGCAAGTAGTAATTGAATAAATCACTGTATTTTTGATACATTCACTGTTTCCCATAGACGAGAAACTAGCTTTTCTTTTGGTTTCTTTTCTTGCTAAAAGAAAACAGTATACATACATATATATTTCGCTTTATTAAAACTCTAGTAGCATGTTTAGAATTAATAACTTTGAATCCTTATTCCCGTTAATTTTCCAAAATTTCTTTTACAATTAGAGTCAAGTTACTAGAATGATTCTTATATTATAAACCAGTAATAGTCATTTCTAATTTATAAAGTTTAATAGTAATTGATTTAACAGTGAAAGTTTTCAAGTAGATCTAATCATCTATATATAAAAGTAGTTTATTTAAAATTGTTTTACATATACTTATAGTTAATGAAAATACAAAACTGATCATATACATACAAATCTTCACAAAAATTATACTCTTTTTCAAAAAAAATTAATTATATTCGAATGTTCTAACGAATAATAAATGAATGTATCGTCGTTAGAACATTTAACAGAATCTTAATCTTTCAATACATCTCACTAATAAAGTTCTGTTTAATTAGAATTTCTTCAAAGACCCATGGAATACTTTCGACTTCATTACAGTAATCGGAAGTATAGTTGATGCTATGGTAGTAGAATTTGGGGTGAGTATTTATAATTTCAATTAATTAATTAAAAAAATGTTTTTTTAAAAAAACGAGAGAAAACAAAAATTACCAACAATTTACACAAAATTATACAGATAAACACATTGCAGCATCTCAGGTATAGGAATGATTTTATTTATTAAAAATTCCATTTTAAAATAGCACATTTCATATTACGTATAAGAAGTGTCCACCGTAAAATTCCAACTATTTATTTGTGATTTATTTATAAGTGAATAAAAAATCACGATCATCGGTTTCGGCCTTTTATTTAGCCATCATCAGTGCCATGCTGAAAAGTTACAGATTCAATTGCAATATTAATCAAAATTCTCAAGAATGTGATAGAAAAGCGAATATAACTTGTAACTTTCTGCTGATGATGGCTAAATAAAATGGCGAAACCGGTGCGCTAGAAAATAAGGAAAATATTCATAACTGCATTTTTGTAAACAAAACCCATATTATTTAATCACGTTTATAAATATAGCAAAAGATGATAGTTGTTCAATTTTACGGTGAACACATTGTGTGTATGGATTCTAATCAGATACACATAAATAATAGAAGTAATAATAAATTCGAGGAAATCTAAAGAACCTCTTCGTCTCCGTCTCTGTAACAAAGTCATCAAGCGAAGATGACGATGGCGATGACGAAGACGGAGACGAAGACGTTCTTTAGAATTCCTCGGAATGAGAATCACTTTCTTCTTGACAACTATTATTTTGTGTATCTGTTTAGAATGTTTTATTACAGTATGTATTTGCACTATTTCTCAATGTTTGTCTACATATGTATATGTAATATAAATACAAATATTTCACATTTTCTTGTATGAATATCTACTAAAATGTTCTGTTCAATTCAAGGAAAGAGCGGACAAAATTACCAAAGAAAGGGTACGTTCCATTCATAATTATATGTCGTATTTACGTATAGTATATTATCTATATATTAAAAAAAATGATTAAAATAGATATAGTTGTAATTGATAAAATTAATAGTATTATCTTGAATTTGATATAAAATATTTATTATTCCTTCGTATAAATTAGGATTAATTTCATGATTAATTTGAATTAGCAGATGTCCTATCACTAATTAATTGAAAATGATTCTATAAATAATATAATATTTAGATTACTAATTGATAGAATATATAGTGATCGAAATACTGGTCTAGACCTTATATTAAACTAAAGGTTAGTTTGGAGCATGAACCTTATTATTACCTCTTAGTATTACTACTACTTCTACTACTACTACTACTAAATATTTATCATGCTGTTTAGTTTTATACCTGTTGGCTTGTTGTAGACTCTAGCACCTGGTGAAAGTCTATGGGATATAGATATAATTGCTGCCATCGGTAAATATATGCAGGTATATAATATAATTTGGAACAAATTAATCAAAGCACTTATTTACCGCAATTTCATTTATATTTCTATCATATCATAGTAATAATGATGATGATGACAAGAAAAAATGATAATCGTATGGCAGCAACAATCCTTGTTTTTTTGTTGTATTCAAAATCATTAAAAAGAATCTCAACGCATGTAGATTTGTTTGAATATGCATGTAAGTGTCCCAAGAATAAGTATTTACGATTTTATAATGAAAAAGATGTCTAGACCTACCAAACCCGATATGATAAACAGACAGGAAATGTTTAACTTAATGGTATTATTCTTTGCCTCTAGAAAGCCTTTACAAAAATATAAGAATTTTATTCTTGAGACACAAATCCTAATTAATTAGATTCAATATTGATTATTATTAAGGATTATACCTATGGTGAGTACAGTCACATCACAGCACAATACAAACATTAAACACAAACAAACATACCGAAAACACACTGAAATCATAAAATAGTAGATTTGTAAGAGATTTGAGTACTTAGTTAGTACCTACATTATTATTAGATACTAAATAGCTTTTAGTAAAAATTTTATTTTATTTTTCTAACATTTTTATCAAAAAATCAAATATTGATTTGTTGTTGAAAATTCCTAAAATTCATAATTCATAATCAATGATTCCAGGAAAATTTCATCAATGTTGGATTCTTGCGATTATTTCGAGCAGCACGTCTCATCAAACTACTACGTCAAGGATATACAATCCGTATCCTGCTGTGGACATTTGTCCAAAGTTTCAAAGCTCTTCCTTACGTCTGTCTTCTAATTGCAATGCTATTCTTCATCTATGCAATCATTGGCATGCAGGTATTTTCATCTATAAAATTGGTGATTAAATTGTACTCCTAATCTAATTAATCGATTAAATTATTTATTATCAGGTGTTTGGAAATATAGCTGAACTACCTAATGAATCGATAAATCGCCACAATAATTTTCGAAATTTCATTCAAGGTTTAATGTTACTGTTTCGATGTGCAACAGGTGAGGCCTGGCCAAATATTATGTTGTCCTGTATTAAAGGACAACCGTGTGATCCTCAAGCCAAGAAACCGCCAAACAGTTGTGGATCGACTCTTTCTTATGCATATTTCGTTTCATTTATATTTTTCTGCTCATTTCTGGTATATATGTTTTTAGACGTTAGATAGGAAAACTTGTATACATTTTAAGAAATATTTTATTGTTGTAGATGTTGAATTTATTCGTTGCTGTAATTATGGATAATTTTGATTATTTGACAAGAGATTCATCAATTTTGGGTGCTCATCATTTAGATGAGTTTGTACGAATTTGGGCTGAATATGATCCGAATGCAACGTAATTTCTTTCATTTAATAATAATAATAATAATAATGCATTAACACTGTGTTCATTTTCAGTGGAAAAATCCATTATATAGAAATGTACGATATGTTGAAGAATATGGATCCACCTTTAGGTTTCGGCAATAAATGTCCAAATCGATTAGCTTATAAGAAATTAATACGAATGAATATGCCGGTTGATGATGAAGGAAAAGTTAATTTTACATCGACATTATTTGCTTTGATTCGAGAAAATTTAAACATCAAAATGCGACCAGGCAAGTATTTGCTAAACACTTGGATGATTCAAATACGCTACGCGCGTGAACCTTCATGTAGAGTAAAATAACGTCATGGGCAGTTACAAGGGAGTATTTTGCGTGATTGTTAGGTTACAAAATGTGTTTTGGTAGCAACAATCAAAATTAGTGTTCAAGTGCTTGTTGCACAAAACCTATCTAATTGTGTGTTTTTCTGTCTAATGAAAACTGATTAGAAACTTGTAACAACAAGGGACATTATGGAACATTATTTCGAATGTATCCTTGTTATCAAAAACCAAAAATTGGTCTATTTCCTACATTTTTGCTAACTTTTAAGTTTCTACTGCTGATGATGTTTGAAGGCCGTTGACAAATATAAGAGGAGTAGAACGGAAAAAGACTTACTACTTAGCGCTTCATGGATTATATTCATCTTTCCTTATCCCACGCTGTCCAAACTCACTGCAGTTCAAAAAAGAAAAACACAACTATTTAAAAACAAAATCTAGAAACCACGGCGTGCTGTAAAACTTACCCTTTCGATGATACTTGTTTGCTGAACCTCTCCGATAAGGTTGTACAGTCCCCCAACGCTAATCATTGATGGTGGATGGTAGTGGTCCAGTTAGAAAACACAACGATCAAAACACTTTACAATAATAACTTTCACGGCTTAGTAGTACCTCCGCACTTACGCTGATTCACTCACACTTGTTATCAAAAACCAAAAACTTGTCTGTATCTGTGTTTTGTCCTATTATGTCGCAAAGTTTTAATTCGATGTAACAGCTATGTAAACAGTACCGGATTGGACAGGGGGAATATGACGAGATTTCCCCGGGGGCAATGAGTTTTTAGGGGCCAAATAGTGTTTAAAGATCCTATGCGGTTATTTTACCCTGCATGAAGGTTTACGCGCGTGACTATGAAAGTCTCAAGTATTTTCATTTATTGTAAAAGGCTGTTTATAATAATTTTTTTTTCTTTTATGACAAACAGCGGAAGAAATGGATCAAGCTGATGACGAATTAAGAGAAACAATTAAAAACATTTGGCCATTACAAGCTAAAAATATGGTTGATTTATTAGTACCACCAAATGATCAATTGAATACTGGCAAATTAACTGTTGGTAAAATCTATGCTGGTTTGTTAATTTTGGAAAGTTGGCGCAGTACACGATTCGGACAAATAGAACCAACTGGATTACCGGTATGTGATGGCAAATTATTTTCCAACTTTTATATTGACCAACAAAAAAAAAGTAACAACAATAATTTCATAGAATTACTTTCAAATTTATTACAAAGAAAAAAAATTATAGGTTTTTCGATTAGTTTTCATAGGTATTCTGTATTCATTTGTGGCCAATCAGAACAATTGTTTTATGTGTTTGTGTGTTGTATATACCTGCTCCCTTCAGATAGATTTCTGTTGTTTTTTTCTGTTTTTGGACCAAGAATCGTCCAAATATTTGTCACAAATTGACCACACTTTGTTACGTTTATTTATTAATTATTTTTTGAAGGCAAAAAACCATTATTTAAGGGACAAGCGAGATAAATAAATCCAGACGTAACAATGTGTAGAGCAATAATTAATAAAACCTGCAAATCGTAATATCCTTAAAAAAACAATTAGCAAATCACCTTTCTAAATTTAATTGGTTGTTGAAACGAAACAAATCCCAGAATAAGAATTGATTGTTGATTAGAATGTGAGTTTATATGAGTATAGTTTAGATTATTTATCCCAATGTTTAGTTCGTGTTTGTTAAGAGAAAGAGTAGAACCTTCTGTTTATCACGGTAGTAATAAAATTACGAACTATGAATATTCTCTTTAATTTTCTGAATGTCGGAAATAAGATGCCACGAAATCAAAGAGTTCTTTTTTTCTTCGCTAACTGCAAACAAAAAAGAAACAAAAGTAACATGGAGCCCTTTATTATTATTGTATATATTTATTTCAGGGTTTCGGAAATAGTCCCTCAGCCAATCACGCGGTAGTATATATATTATTAAAATAATTTAAAGGTTTTTTATATTTTTTTTTCCTCTACTTCTTACTTAGATACTTTTTTTTTGTTGTTCGTTATTACGGTAATTCTCATTCATAGTACAGTCCTGTAGTAGCAACAGCAGCAGCAGCAACAGCAGCAATTTTGGCATCTCTATTCCTTTCTATTTATTATTATTATCAATGTGATCGTTACTATATATTATTATTAATAATTAATTAATTAGCATATTGTGCCTGTTTTAATTGCACTTTCGTTCGTTACTAACTTAAATTGTTCTCTATATATGTTTTTTCTGCATCTCGTATATTTACGTATTAATATCTGTCTGTATCTTGTCTTTTTTGGTGATTGCAATATTTGCATGGTTTCCATTAATTACTAACTATATAACGATAATTATATTAGATTTAACGCTTATTAATAATAATTGCTCCATGTCTATTGCAGTAATAAATTAAAATTTTTGTATATACATACCTACATACAAACATACATATTTTTCTATCATAATTTTTCTTTTTTACAATTAGTAGAATATCACCGGATTTTGGACAGGTTTCTGTTCAAATATTCAGCGATAATTCTTCTAATTTCTGGTCAGTTTTTTGTAAATATTTTTCAAATTTCCAACAAAAGCTATTAATTTAAATGGGCAAAATGGTTAAAATATAATAGAGGTAGGTTTCAGAGTATTGTAGTTTTAAAGTTGTATATACATTTTTTTTTAATCTAAAATTTGCTGCACGCCTATTGCATCTACTCTATGTTCTCTTACAGAATATTTCTACATTTTCTTTTTCTTCCTGTATTATACAAGATTTTCTCTTTCTGGCCACATTTTTATATATATTAATTGATTATATTAACAAAAAACATTTTTAAACATTTCAATACAATACAGCACCTAGTAGCATTTAATTACTCTCTTTATAATAAAAAAAATTAATTACAAAAGATGAAATAACAAATAAAAATTAAAAAAAAAAGAGGAGGATATCAATCGAGATCCTTTAGATTAGATTAAGTTAAAGTAAAAGTTTGTTGGATAACAGAAAGCATCGTTTTTTGACTGCCTGTTGGATATGGCTGGTCATCTGGGTGGCAGTCGGGCGGGTTCAATGAGCTTAGAGGGAGCCCCATTGATGGGCACCCAGGACACAACTGATACCCATGCACATGAAGAAAGTTCTTTAGCTACATTGGCACGACGTAACACAAAACGAAATCGATCCATAAGGTAGTTAATTCAATGTTTTTTTGTGTGTGTATGATTTGATATTAATTGGTTTTGTTTTTTTGGGTTGCAGGAATAAAAAGGTGAAAATTTCAACTTTGGTGGTAATTTAGTTTTAGGTTCAAAAGTGTTTAGGTTTAATTAGGTAAAATATTAAAGTCAGCAGTCTTTTAATTCTTGTTGGATGTTCGTTTACAGATGCAGATAAAGAGTTATAGTTGTAAGTTAGATATAAGTTTAGAAAAGGTATAATTTTTTCCATTAGAAACTAGACTGGAGTACATAAAATTTTTTCCAAATATTAGACAAATTATATTTTATAAATTTGTCGTTGCATGAATCAATAGAAAAATAGTTCAACTCTTAAAAGATTGGTTTCACAAACTATTGAAGTGAAAACCCTCCACTTTATCTCACAATCAGTAAAAATTACATTCCGTTAACTTGATCATCACTCTCGTTATTAACGAAAAACTAATATCAAAATGGTGGATGCGCCGGGTAAATTTATTAAAATTGAAATAAATTTCTTCAATTTTAGAGGTTTTTCCCACCGATTACACCAAATTAAAGAGCAGGGCCGGGTCAAGGTGCGATCGGGTTTTTCTATTTTTTCGTTTGTAGTACTCGACATTGCCTTCGTTTTTTTGGCGCCGAAAGTTCTTGAACCGGCACTGCAAAAACTATAAACAATACTGCTGACATAGACTTTTAATTTGAAAAAAAATGATTAGATTATACATACATGAAACACTTTTTCTATCATAACTACTTTTACTCTCTAAAATGAAGACATACTTGTTATACATCTAACTATTTCACAATACAAAACCTTTTTTAAAATTTCGAATTTTTGATTTACTGTTAGTTCTATTATAGAATTGTAGCGATTAGAAAAGTATACAAGAAAATATCGCTGCATATAAAATTATCTAACAATAAGTGTTCATTATGTATTTATATCAAGCCTTCTGGCACATTTTGCATGCTTTTTTTTAAATCTAATATTTGCATGTTGTTTTCGTTTATTGTTGCAAGGAACAGGACCTGGTATGAATGGGACTGAAAGTTATTTGTTGGTTCATATATATTTTTTTTCTGTTACTGTTTCAGCTTCAGAAGTTTGTCAACTGTTTTTTGATAAACTTGATTATAAAATCACTTGTTTACATATTGATATCTACAGGTAATGGAACTACAGGATGGTGTGGGATCAAGACGGCAATCCTGCGATAGTCTAACCGACCAACAACATTTACATCCTGCCACATTAGGAAATTCCCATCGACGATCACCCAGTTTTCGGTAACTACCGGTCTAGATATTAGATAATTACCCACAGTTCTTGCGGTTTTAAAATTAAGACGTCTTTAATTGTTATTTGATAAGAACTTTGAGCAATTACCTGTAAATGTGTAAGCCCGTTTTCAGACACACCGATGAAACCGTCGCCGGATGCAATGTAATCAAAGGAAGGCCTTCACACGTACGCCAACGAGCTAAAATGTATCCGGCGATCGGAGGCAATGTTTCCTTATTGAGTTTTTCACACACGCCGGCATTGCTGTCACCGGAGAGAAATGTGTGGAACATATGTTTCTTTAATGACTGAGAAAATCAAAGTGATCGCCGGCAACGGCTTGAGACCAGCGTGTCTGAAAACGGACTAACGGGAATACTTTAGGTCTGTTCCAACTAAAACATAGACACCAAAACTATCAGAAAAGTCCGAAACACTCGCATGAGCAAACGAGTTAAAAACGCTCAAACTAGACTATCTGCGCATGTCTCGGACTATTTCGGGCTTTTCTGAGAGTTTTGGGTTCTGGTTGGAACAGACCTTTTAACGTTAGGGTTACGCAACATACCCATCATGTTTGCTGACTAATTCACTTATTTGTGCTTCCAGAAGAGGAAATTCACCATCTCTTCAAAGAAGTCCATCACCTCGTCGACGTTTTCCCCATCATCTTCATCATGATATTGGCTTTTCGGATACAGTATCAAATGTAGTCGAAATTGTCAAACATGAACATCAAAGAGCTCAAACTCATCGAAGATTTGTACGAGGTACAATTAAATTAAACAAACAACAATCCACCTATTGTTATTAAATTAAATATATTGTTATATTAGTTAATAAATGTTGTTATTTACACTATAAAGCAATGTTCATGATGAGCTATTGCAAAAAAATTGTCTCAAGAATTTTCTGCGTTAGGTTCGTGGTCAGCATCTACTAGTCCAGCACGGTCACCATCTCCTACCGGTGGCCGTCATCATTCCCGTTATGGTCCAATGCGATCATCCCGTCGTGGCTATGGTACAACAATTTTATGTCAACGTTCACGTTCTCCAAGTCCGACACATTCCATGCCCCATCAACAAGGTCCTCCGACAATCGGTAATTATAGATTACCGATTAAACTAATCATTTATATGCCAATTTAATTATTTTATAGCTGGTGCTGTAGTAGGTATTCCAATGCAACAATCTGTCGTATTGCAAGGTAGTGTCCAGCATAGTCATCCAGTATTAGGTGGACGTAGAGGTCAAGGCAGAAGATTACCACCAACACCATCTAAACCGTCGACACTTCAACTTAGACCGGGACCTATTAATTTCCCAAAATTAAACGCCTCTCCAACACATGTAAATATTCTCGTAATCAGTATAAAATTTTAATATTAAAATTCATTATTATTGATTTTTTAGTTACAGTCACATTCAGCTCATGATACACCTCATATGATGGCCCATCATAACCATCCACGGGATAATGATCGTGAACCGTTACGGGAGATTAACATGCCTTCAGTAGTGGCTGGTGCAACACTACCTCCATCAACTGGCCGAGAGACTAATCAAGCACCTCTGAGTTTCGAACAAGCTGTAGCTTTGGGTCGTGGTGGTCGAATGTTACCCAGCCCTGTCCCAAATGGTTACAAACCGAAACCAACCCGGTCAAGACATTCCGATTCAGATGATGATGATTGGTGCTAACACACGGGGAATACTCAGTAACTGAGTCCGACTTTTTATGGACATTTGTGAACAAAAAAAAATTGATAATAAATTTATGATAATAATAACAATAATAATAATAATAATGATTAATAATAATAATAATAACAATAATAATAAATAACAAAGACTAAAATAATGAAATGAAGTAGACACAAACAAGTGTTCATACTGTTATTCATAAGTAGAAGTCAACGGGCCTTTCAGGAATTGAATAACATGTCGATGTTAATGTTGTTTTGTATTTGCATAAAATATGTGATGAGGACTTGATTACATTACAATGGACCTCTATATTAAATTGAAATCACGTTTTTTGTTTTCGATTTCTTTGTAACTACTGCCAATAACAATTTTTAAAAAATTGTAGCAATGATAGTGGCGATTACAACAAAAAAAAATGTAACAAATCGATTCGATTATTCGTTATCATACGAATAATTTAGTCATTTGTCATTATAATTCATATTATAAAATACAAATTCAAATTTTTTCATTGTATCTGGAAATGTTTAATACACAATGGTTATTAATAATAACAATGATAATGTTGATGATAATGATGATGGTAATTTTGAATTTTACATAGTTTGTAATTTATACCGAACCTTTTCATTCAGATAAATATAATTATAATTCTTCCCTAAAGTGCTTTAAACACTAAATTTATGAGATATATTTATGGCATCAATATATATCAAACAGTATCCTGATAATAGAGGTTCCTGGAATGTTTCCACAAATAGCCAACACGTATGGTATGATTGATGAATCATATTGATAGTAGTTTCTCTGTAGATTCACCTTTATTATCCTCTATTATCCGGACCGTTTAATGGCGAGTTTCAGTTGATTTTTTATGTAATAATTAGTCTTTTCATTTTTACATAAAACATTATTTCTGTGATAAGAGCACTTTGTGTCTCTGTGTGTATGTGTGTCTATAATGTTTACATTTTCAGTGCTCTTCTTGTTTGTTTTTTTTTTTACTTGAATCTACCTACCGAAAATAATGATTATTGTGTACATTAATGTCATTTCTATTTAGAATTAATTATTCAAAAAAAAAAGAGAAAAAACAGGGCACCCGCCCAAATTAGTTTATCGAGAAAACGATGCCTTATATTAACTATTAACCGAAGTCTGGAGAGAAATACAGTAAAATTATACATATATTCGATTGAATTTTCAACAATATTTATTCATCATTCTATTTTGATAGCTTTATCGAACGTGAACGTGTGCCAGCAACAAATCAACAAAAATACGATCGATGAGGCTATAATATGTATTTATCTATATATATACGATATAATAAAATTTGATTTATGCTTAAAACCAAAAAAAGAAAAGCCAATCGAATTAGTTATATTTTTGAATACAACAATATGATGGAGCCGCCGACCCCCTTGAAAAATTCCTTATTATTCTCCAAAGTTTGTGGTTGGCTTCCATTCCATCTGTTTTTTAATGTTTATAATTATTATTATTATTAACAATTGATATATATTTATGTATCTCTGCCAATTAAACAGAATGCGGGTCTCGTAAATCATTAAATTACATAAAAATAAATAAATAAATAATAAAAGTACATAGTACTTACATATTATAGGTATATAGTCTATAGTTACTTTGATTATGAACGATTGAAAGACGCGAATGACGATTTTAATATTTGTCTGTGTTTGTGTGTGTGTTGCTTCTTTACAGACAAACATCAGACCTGTCTGTATTAACAGACATTTCCAAAATGCTGTTCTTTATCCGTTTTTAATTAATATTATTATTATTAAATTATTATTATATTTAAACAAAAAAAAAACTGATAAGTCCAAGTTTTATATCCGACATCTGTACATACATTACTTATATACATATTATATACATATATAAATATGGAAAAACTTTAGAAATATCCTCTAAGAATAATTTTCAAATAAATAAAATTAAGAAGAGAAGCAAAAGATAAAAAGAGAAACACAAATTTGAATTTTTTCAAAAATGGTGTTTGACGATCAAATTAGTAAATCCAAATATAGAAAAAAGTATTATATTGTTATACATATATACACACAAACACACCACATACACACACATACACACATACACATAAACACAATTGAATTAATTCGGTAATTTCAATTGAATTATATTATAATCTTTATAAATGAAAATCGTCAACAACATTTTTGGAAACCAAAGTTTATATGAACAAGAATTTATAACTTTTTCGTATAAATATAATTATGTTAATAAAAAAAACAATTTATGTATTTATCAATCAATAAAATTTGCATTAGTGTTAAATAATATCGACATCGCTTAATGCCCATTTTTTAATGACAAAAAAAAACAAAACCGATGTGAATAAATAATTATAAATATCGCTAATGAAGATTTTATTCAATTAATGTTTACCCATTTTTTTTTGAGGAAATTTGATTTTTTCCCCTTGCTTTAAATGGAATTAAAGCCGTTCTTAATACAAGTTGCACAAATGGTGGATGCGCCGGACAAATACATCCTACTATGACAATGGGCCTCGTGCACCCCCTACTTAAATGGTAGAAAATGACGCAATTTTTTCTACCAGATATTATGGACT
>JAZBHA010000489.1:46863-61512 GCA_037464855.1 Iselma pallidipennis | reverse complement strand
CAAAGGAATTTTGTGGACAAACATTACAGATTGCTGAAATGTTAATGGATTGTGCATCAATTCATGTAAGTTTCCCTATATATTTTCTATATACCTAATTATAATTATTTTCGTTAAGTCTTAAATTAGTATAAATAATATGTAAATTTAGGTATCGAATAATGATGGTTTACCAAAATTATTATGTGGAAATTGTGAAAATAAATTGAATTTAGCTTATGAATTTAAAAAACAATGCCAAAATAGTGATACAACATTAAGGGAATTGACAAATCAAACGGACGAATCAATACAAGGAATTAAAGAAGAAAGTCTTGATATTGTTGTACATCCAGACTTTAATATTCCCGGATTATTTCAGGTAATCGTCTTAAACTAAATCTAATTAACCTAACAATAAGTCAAAAACACGGTGGCCATACACGCGCCGATTTGTCGACTTGTACAAGATTACAGGCTTGCCCCCTGGAAAAGTCTAAGTGTCCACTAACACCCTGATTTTCCAATCAAACTACTCTATTTTTTTGTTGTTATTGTTGAATTTGGGCAAATTAAATTGTCCACACATGTTCATGTTAGCCATATGTCGGAGGACAAATTGGGGCGTGTATGGTCACAGAAAGAAACAAATGATGGTTGTATTTTCAAAGATAACAACGTCTACTTCGATGTTTGTTGTTGATTGTGAATCTTTTGTGTTTTTTTTAACACTAATTGCCTTTTTTACTTAAAAAATAATAATAAATTCTATGAAAATCAGTAAAATTGACCTTGATAGTAAATTGTTTTGTTCTAAAGTATAAAATTTGATAATAACGTTATCATTTAAGTAAATTCGAGAATTTACGATTCTTTTCTGCCTAAAATAAATTAAACATAGATTTTTGTTAAAAATTAATAAATTTTCGTGTTTTTTTTAAGTACTTTTTATGATTTTTCTTGTTTTTTTACTTCAAATTTCGTATTGTTGTTGATAGATGGCACTTTTCTTGAATGAAAAAAGCGGTAAATTTGAATTAAAATTCCAGGAATCTGGTAGTGAAGATGATGATACAACAACAGAAACAAAACCAAAAGCTACATCAACATTTCCTTGCACATTTTGTCAGAAAATTCTACGTACAAAGAAAGGTTTACGTATACATCAACGTCGTCATACTGGTGATAAATTACGTCAATGTCATATGTGTAATGCACAATTTACAAGAACACATCATTTAATACGTCATATGAAGATACATTATCGTAAAGCATCATCTGATACAGGACATGTATGTAGTGAATGTGGTCAATCATTTATGAAATTATCACATTTATTGTCACATAAAAAAATGCATAAAACATCAATACAATCAGAGAATAATGATCATGATGATGGACAACAATCAACAACAGTCGTTGATAATACAAATGATACTAATGAGATAGATGATAATAACGGTGATGATAAAGATAGTGATTTTGAAGAGTTTTTTAAGAACAAATCAAAACCAAACAAAAAAGGTAAAGGTATATTTGAATGTAAATATTGTAATAAAATTATGACAACATATGTTGGATTAAAAATACATATGAGACGACATACTGGTAATGATTTAGCTAAATGTAAATTATGTGAGAAAACATTTACGAAAACCAGTCATTTAAAACGACATTTACAAACACATGGTATTAAAGAATTAATAGATGAAAAACCGAAAACGAATGAAAAGAAAATTATGGAATGTGAATTTTGTGATCGTAAATTCAAATATAAAAAGAGTTTCAATCATCATATGCAATCCGAACATGGTATGTCTGATGAAAGTGATGTACCTTTGAGTACATATGTTGCCAAACATAACGATAAAGATAATAAAACTGATAAAGAGCAACAAAATGAGAGTGGTGAACAAGAGATTGAAGGACAAGAATCCACATCAGTTTCAATGCAACAACAACAATCTCAAGATGAACCATTAGATCAATCTGATCAAGAAACTAATGATTCAAATATTATTAATCCACAACAACAACAACAAACATCAAAGACTGGTGGTAATCATAAAGTACATTCATGTCATGTATGTGATGCATCATTTGTACGTGCAAATCATCTAACACGTCATATGACATTACATCGTGCTATATTAATACATAAATGTGATCGTTGTGATAAAGCTTATGCAACATTAGAACATTTAGCTAAACATGTTGAAGAAGATCATATTAATAAACCATATGCATGTACCATATGTAATAAACCATTTAGTAGAGGTGAACATTTAATACGACATTTAAAAGTACATCAAACTGGTAATGAGAAAGATGATAATTTGAATTGTTCAATATGTGAGAAGACTTTCAGCAGGTTGGTTAATTAATTAAATTAAATAATTAAGTAATTAATTAATTATTTGTGTTTATTTAGATCAGACCATTTGGCACGTCATATTAAAATACATCTATTACAAGATAAACGACACGTTTGTACGGAGTGTGGTAAAGCATTTAATCGTTTGGATAATTTGAAAACACATCAACGAATCCATACAGGCATTAAAGATACAACAAAGTTACATTTATGCATCTATTGCGGCAAAGAGTTTAATAATTCCAGTAATATGGTAAGATTTTTGGTTGTTTGTTTTATTAGATTTAAACAAAATTTTGATTTGTATTTTCCAATTTGTAGATTGTCCATATGAGACGACATACAGGCGAACGACCATATAAATGCAGTCAGTGTGGTAAAGGTTTTCCACGATCCCATGATCTTAAATGCCATGAACGTACACATTCTGGTGAGAAACCCTATCATTGTTCATTATGTGGAAAATCATTCAACAAAAGCAATAAATTGGTATGTTATCGTTACTTCTTTGTATTGTTTTTTGGGGGATTTATGGTTTGTTTATTTTACAGTTGAGACATACTCGAGTCCATACTGGTGAACGTCCTTATGTCTGTAATATTTGTGGTCGTGCATTTACTCAATCCAATGATTTAGCTTTACATATGCGTCGTCATACTGGTGCACGTCCATATGCATGTGGTATGTGCCCGGCTCGATTCATACAATCCGGTCAATTAAAAGCACACCGTCGTTCAACTGGTCATTGGATGGAGACTCAGCCGGATTTAAAAGGTGGTCATCGTGTTGAACCTGTTACACCAGTCATTGAACCAACACCAATACGTTTTAAAACACATGGTAAACAACAACAACAACAGAAGAAAGATATTGATGATGATGGTAATGGTGGTGGTGGTGATGTTGATGATAATGATATGAAAAATATCAAATTAGTAAATCAAACGATGAATTTAATGACTGGTATTAATATACAAGGGCAACCGATTATGATGGATGCAACGAAATTGATGGAATTTCAAAATAGTGGATTTATTAGTTTAGTTAGTGCAGCAGCAGCTGGAACAAGTAGTAGTAATAATAGTGATTTAAAATATAAGACAATTCATGATGATGATAATGATGATGATAATAATAGTGAACAATTTAGTGTAACTGGACAAGTTATCAAAAGTGAAGATAATATTAAAGGATTGGATGATAATAATAAGACAACAATAACAACAACATCAACAACTGCAGCAACGACAAGCAGTTTTTCAAGTGGTGAAACTGCAACAGTAACATACTCAATTGTTACACCAGCGATTGCATTTACAACAACTAATTATAATTATCAGAATTATGGTTAAAAGTGTGTTGTTTGTGTGTTTTATAATAACGAACACAGTACTTATATAGATTACGTACAAAAAAAAGAATTATTTAGCATCGATTCTATCATAATAAGTACTATAGATTAATTTAGTAGTTGAGGAGGTTTTTTTTTTTGTATAATAGGTTGTGTCTATATACTTGGACAAGACCAAATACATAATATTTTTTAAGATATTATATACAATTATTTACAATTTTTTTGTTCTTATTATATTATAAATGTATATTTGTGACAGGCTTTCAATTAATGTTTAATGATTGTGTTTTATTCTTTGATCCAAAGTGTTTAAATTTAGCCATATATCTGTATTCGAGATAAAACAAGTCAATAATGTATTTTTGATTAATAAAAATTATAACAATTTCTTCTAAAATCATTGCAACCACTTATTTACTGATTTTCCAATAAACATTTTTGCAGGAAAAGTCTGTTTCTGGTCGTTTTGTGTATTGAGCGAATCGAACAAGGGGGAGATTTCGGTGGGATACCCTATATCAGATTTTTCTAGTATAGATAGACTGTGGTATAGATATTAATCGGTATGTGTCAGCGAAGGGTGCGTTTTATAATACTCGAACCAACGAGCGGGCGATCGTTCTATAATTGCTCGAGCGGATGTACCGTGCGTTTTGTAATTCGCTCAACTCCATTCGAGTAGGAGTAGACAATCGGTGAAATGCAACCACAAACCTTCATCTTCTCCCCACTCATTTACAGCTGACAAACTCGGCCAATAGATAAGTTCACACAGTAAAAAACAGATATAAATTTGCAATAGGAATAAGGACAGATATATGCGGGTAATTGTGTTTATATTTGATTCAAATGCGCCGCTTAAGCTTACTGCGCGGAACAATCAAATCCTTAAAGAGTGAGGACGCTTGAATTACTCATTTCTTATGGATATCCATAAGGAGAGAAGAAGATAAAGAAGATGAAGCGGAAGATTTGCGCTTGAATTGCACTCGGCTGGTAGTGTACCGGTGCATTAGAACTAAAAACAAACAGCGGCAAGATTTGTTTCAATACCATTAAAAATATAGTTTACGTCCAATTGTAAGTATTTTATTTTACCGAAGCGAGAGTTGACGCAGATAGGCTTGTACTGACAAAGAATTGGCCTGCTTTTACCAAATAGGGAATGTTAGGATGGCCTGTCTGTTCTACTGTGCATCCAAAGCTCTCGCCTCGGTAAAATGACCCAACAATACATTAGTCATATCGCAACTTTTCGACACGCTGCTCTGAGCATATAATAACTTTGGATTATTGTTGTTCCTATAGAGCTGGTGCACAAAAGAGGCGCGCCCTCTACAGCCCGTTTTTACCATTAACGTTATGTAAATACAATATTTTTTAAACCATTTGACACAATTGATAAGATTAAACAGCGTCCAATTTAAAAATCGTAATTTTCTTTTTAATTTTAACAAGTTTAAACGTAAATTGCGCTATATTTAGCAGTATTTTAATAAGAAAGATACCAAAATTTGCCGTTAGAGGCGCTTATGTTAAAAATACGCACCAACGGCACCAACTCTATAATTTAAGAATGGCTACCCACCAGCTTAGTGTAATTATAAAACGCACCCACAGTATGAGTATGTTTAATGCTCAGTATGTAAATCATTCGTTATAGATATTGTATAAATTCAAATTTTGAAGTTTCCAGTTTTTTTGTGATTAACGATTATCTCCTATTTAACGACTATTTTTGTGATTTTGTAGTGAAAGAAGTGAGTGAAAATTTTAGCAAAATGTCGGAAAATTCACAAGAAACCAATGAAAATTTAGAAAAACTATGTAAAGATCTACAACAACAAGTAGACAATTATCGTCAAGAACTTTATGATGCAAATCGTCAATTGAAAATCTATCAAACATTAGAAAAAGAGTATGAAGATGAATTACGACAATTACACACAAGAATCAATGAACAAAAACAAACATTCGAACATGAATCACAAGAAACTAAAGAGAAATTCATTGAAGAAAAAATGAATTATTGTGAACAGATAACCAGTTTCGAAAAAGAGTTGAATGAAAGAAATGATGAGATAAATAATTTAAAAAATCAATTAGATACAATACAATCGAATAGTATTGATAACAAACATAATGAAAGTCATCTGTTAGATGATAATAAGAATCTAAGAGAATATATCGAAGAACTACAATTAAAACTAACTGAAGTGGGAGACGAGTACAAGACCTGTCAGAGGAAGAATCACGAACTGGAAGAAATTAACTCGGTTCTATACAAGTTCTTCTTTACATTTTTGTATATTTTAC
The DNA here is from genome assembly GCA_037464855.1 of Iselma pallidipennis. Lineage (NCBI taxonomy): Eukaryota > Metazoa > Arthropoda > Insecta > Coleoptera > Meloidae > Iselma > Iselma pallidipennis. The sequence goes on along the minus strand of JAZBHA010000489.1, from coordinate 55,489 downwards.
TGATATATCTTCTTTTATAGAATCTCAAGTCTGAAATGGAGATTTTAAAGGAGAATCTCGACTGTAAACGATTCGAATTAAGTGAAATCAAATGTATGCTGGAAACATTACAAGATCAACTTGCATGTACAAAGACTGAATTAGATTGCTTAAAAGTCAAACCACAAGATACTGATAAACAGGGTAATTCATTATTTGCTGAAGTGAATGATAAACGTTTACAATTACAACAGAAAATGAAATTGATGCGAGAGAAATTGATTGAAATGAAATATGAACGTCAAGGATTCTTACAACAAATCACACTTTTACGTAATGAAAATGCCAATTTAATTACAAAACATAATCAAGAATTAAATCAATTAAATCGTGATGAACATGAGATTTTACAAAGTCATAAGTAAGTCTACTTAATTAATGATTTCTCTTGATAATTTGTTAAATTTCAGGAAACAAATACAAACTCTAGAAGAACTGAATGAGAAATACAGGAATGATTTAAATAACAAGCGAAAATTAGAAAAAAATGAGGATAATCCATTGATTATTCATAAATATTTCGAGAAATTGGTGGAAAATAAAAAGTAATTTTCTACACATATTTTGAAATAAAATTATAATTTTAAGTTATTTGTGTTGCAGTAATGAAATCGAAGAATTAAGACAACAATTAATGTTGAATCGATTCGATCATACAACATTAAGACAGGAGCTAGCTAAGTCAACGAAAATCATTACACGAATGGAATACGAGATAAGTGAACTTAAAAATGAACTTGAAATATTGAAATTACAAAATGAAAATTCAAGAATCAAGAAAGAATTAGATGATAGTGGTGAAGTTGAAAATATGGCACAAACTTTGATAAAGAACGAACCCGATGAAAGTCTACCGGATATGGAGGAAACCCTAATAAAAGCATCACCGCCAATTGCTTTAAAAACTGAAACATCACCAACAAATGTAACAAAACGTAAAGTCACATTTGGTAGTCGTTCAGATTTGCGTAATTCTAATACTATTACTCAACGTAAAAAAACCACTATTGTTAAATCTTAAAATTTATGTTCTGAATTATTAATATTTACACTTCTTTTTGTTTGAGAATTATTTGTCTTTATTTCCTTTCTGATGTTGTAAATAGTCCAGTAAATCATTTAAACCACTAAATTCTGTCCTACCGATTGGTGGCTCGTTTTTCGGTATTTTCGGTAATAAATTTCCCATCTTATAACGAAATTCTTCCAACTAAAAACAATCAAATTCAATCAAAAAGTTTATATAAAAAGGTTTCGAATCATTAACATTTTGTGCTCCTGATAGTTTCCAAATACCATAAAATAAAATGCCACAACCAGTGAATGCATATAGTGTGCCCCAACCAAGGGCACGTAATGCTAAACTTGTACCAGTTTCACGTATTTGTAGGTTTCCCAATAGACCTTTATCGAAATATTTTGGATCTTGGCGTTTAGCAGCTGCTAAAGTTGCTCCAAAACCAACAATTGCCGATATGCCTGATACACTGGTGAGGAAAATTGCCGCTAAAGAAATATTGAATAATTGTAGGAAAAAAACAGTGATTGTTTAAAGATTGCTGGTTACCTTTTGCTTTAAATTCTGGTGAATATTTAGGTGGTTTTGCAGGAGCAGGAACATTTTGCTCCATAGTGAGGTTAGGTTTTACTATCTATTTTATAAATTCATATAATTTGCTATAAAAATCATGTTTAATTACAATAATTACACTTACTATTTATTAAAAAAGTTGATTTTATTTGATTAATATCATGATTTCGATGTATCTCGACTGGAATTCAAGCAAAAAGTGAGGTTATATTCAATGATTCAATACAAATCTAAACCAAATTGATTATTGGGCATTAGTAACAAACGAGTACCTCCAAAATATCATAATTGCATGTATTTTAAACTTACGACTATACCGTTAGCTCTAAAATTATTTAATCTTTTATAAAATTTTTATTGAAGGTATATACAATTTCAAATTTCGCGCCTTATTATTAGTATGAAATTAGTTGCAAGTTTTTTGTGTTTCTTTCACAGAAGTCTAGCTGTCAGACATGTAAATCTGTTCGTGATTATTCGGCTGGAATCAGAGCCGTAACCGTAACAATCTTGTAGGGGTTATGGCTGACAGCTTAAGGGTAGCTTATCCTTAGAAATACAATATTAGCGATGAAATATCCACAAATAACGTAGAAAGTTTTGCCTGGAGGTAGCGTAATCAGTCTGGCTAGCCCTCTGGCTACGGCACTGGTAGGAATTTTCTTTGGTTTGAACATGGCGGGAGAAGGCCTACTATTACTAGCGTTACTTCAAATTTGAGGCCCGAGGGCAGTGTTTTGTAATGGGCCATGGGCCCCTTCCTTATACAGGATTTTCTCAATATCATATCTTTACCTTTATGTATTTGAACGGGCTTTTTAGAGTTTTATAGAGCTTCTGATAACGAATTTACCAGTCCAAACCGCAGGTCGATAGTTTTTGTAGTTTGTTAGATATTCGCTTGTGCAAAAATGACGGATGTGCCGAGAAAAATTATTATATCTTAGTAAATCCTTTATGTATTTGAACAAGCTTTGCACCATTTTGTAGAGCTTCCAATGACGAATTTACTCGTCTAAACTGCAGTTCGATAGCTCTCATAGTTTATCAGATATTTGCTTGTACATTAAGGACCTTCGCACACGGCGGCCGAACCGACCGACCCGAACGTCCCGACCCGTCTCGGAAAAAATTAAAAGCATTGATTCTAATGTAAGTCCGCACACGGAGACCGACACGGCTCGGAAACGACGTCTCGGAATTCTGTCGGTCTCCGTGTGCGGACTTACATTAGAATAAATGCTTGTAATTTTTTCCGAGACGGGTCGGGACGTTCGGGTCGGTCGGTTCGGGCCTGGTGAGCGGAGGTCCTAATTGTGAATGTGCCGATAAAAATGTTCATATCTCGGTCAATCCTTTATGTATTTGAACAAGCAGGATACTGTTTCGTAGTGTTTTTAATGACGAATTTACTCGTCTAAACTGCAGTTCGATAGCTCTCGTAGTTTGTCGGATATTTGCTTGTACATAAATTGTGGATGTGCCGATAAAAATGTTCATATCTCGGTCAATCTTTTACGTCTTTGAACAAGCTTTGCACCATTTTGTAGAGCTTCCAATGGCGAATTTACTAGTCTAAACTGCAGTTCGATAGCTCTCGCAGTTTGTCGGATATTTGCTTGTACATAAATTGTGGATGCGCCGATAAAAATGTTCATATCTCGGTCAATCTTTTACGTCTTTGAACAAGCTTTGCACCATTTTGTAGAGCTTCCAATGACAAATTTACTCACCTAAACCACAGTACAAACTTGAATTTAAAATGTGCTATATTTAGCAATATTTCGCTGTATTTTTATACCAAAAGTGCTAAACTTTGCCGTTCGAGGCGCTAATGCTAAAAATACCCCCGCCCCTCCAGAATAAACACTTCTGCACCAGCCGAATACTTCCGAACAATTGTACATGATCTGATGTCTAGACTAACCGATTGTGTTTTTTTATTTTTGTTATAGTGGTCATCTTGTCACGTGAAGTTGTTGCACTGTTTTCTCAGCTGTCAAACTGTTTTGATTAGATTAGATTAGAAATTCCTTTAAATAAAGAAAAATATTTTTTAATTACTTAAAACGGTACCGTGAGATAAGTTCCCATTAGAAAAAAATGTGCTAAAATGTTGCTTCTATACAATGCAAATCATCTATTGTTGTTGTGTTATAAATATACAATACAGACTACACGTGAAATGATTATGAGTTAAAACAACAAAAAAGAGACAACACTTTATAAAAACTATTACCCCGTAAAAATTTAGTTTGTAGGTATTTTTATTATTTAATATTTCATTAAAAAAAAATTGAAATCTCCTAATGAATTTATGACATTCATTATAAACGATCAATTAATTGGTTCAAATATAGTCGAGGTGAGTCAATTGTAAACACAATGTATTTATTTCTGTTGTAATGATTCTTTTCAGGAATTCAGCAATTAATACACAGTTTTGGAAATGGCTAGAGAACGTATAACGAAAAAATGGGAAGTCTTTGCTGGACGTAATCGTTTCTATTGTGATGGTAGATTAATGACAGCCCCAAATGGTGGTGTTTTTCTATTAACTGTATTCTTGATAACAGGAACATGTATCCTATTTTTTATTTATGAGTAAATATGTCTTGATCTTCACGTTACACATTTATATATATATAATTCGATTTTTTCTAGTTGCAAATATTTAGCCGAAAATGTTACAATAGCAATACCAATAATTGGTGGTTTGCTATTCATATTTACAATGTCTTCCTTATTACGTACCAGCCTTTCAGATCCAGGTATTATACCACGTGCAACACCAGAAGAAGCTGCTTACGTTGAAAAACAAATAGGTAGAAATATTCTGTTTTTATTTACAATAATAAGTGAAAACAATAAATAATAATAAAAACCAATTGTAGAAGTAACAAATTCTGCCAATAGTCCTACGTATCGACCACCACCTCGTACCAAAGAGGTATTAGTCAAAGGTCAAACGATTAAATTAAAATATTGTTTTACATGTAAAATATTTCGACCACCACGTGCATCACATTGTAGTTTATGTGATAATTGTGTTGATAGATTTGATCATCATTGTCCTTGGGTATTTAATCATATTTTTTTTCTTTAATTATTTTAATAGATGACTTAAGTCAATTATTATTTTATTTTTGTTGTTTTTAGGTTGGAAATTGTGTTGGTAGAAGAAATTATAGATTTTTCTATATGTTTATTGTATCATTAGCATTTTTAGCTGTATTTATATTTGCCTGTGCCATAGCTCATTTAATATTAAGTAAGGCAATCAATTTTTCTAAGTATTTTACTTGAATAACTCCTTTTCTTTTTTGTGTTAATAAAACAGTAACAAAGGAAGATCGTCAATTTCTGGATGCTGTTAAAGAATCACCACCTAGTGTGATAGTGGCGGTTATTTGTTTTTTTAGTGTTTGGAGTATTTTAGGTCTTGCTGGCTTCCATACGTACCTCACTACCAGTAATCAAACAACAAATGAAGATGTAAGCTTTATTCCCCCTCAAATACAAACAATTTCTATGTGATATTTTTATAGATTAAAGGCTCTTTTGCTAGTAAAAGAGGCCAAGAAAACTTCAATCCTTATTCGCAGGGAAATGTATGTTTGAATTGTTTCTATATTCTTTGTGGGCCTGTAACTCCGTCTCTGCTGGACAGGTTTTTTTTTTACTATAATTCCACATTGTTCTATTATTGATTTGTTTGATTTTAGACGTGGAGTAGTCACTGATGAGTATCGAATTGAAACAAGTCGAATTGCTGCTATGCCAATAACGGAACCTATGAAAAATTACGGTACCCCTATACAGGTGGGGTTGAATTGAAATACTTTTTTTCAATTAATTAATTACTTGATTGATTAATTTTGTAGAATGGACCGTCTCAGATGGCGATGGTTTCAAATGATATGGCTGGAATTTATCGTCAAACTACAGAAACTACGGGTATGTACAGTCCATTAAAGAAACATTTATACCGTGCCCAACATATGATGATACCGTCCAAAAATTGTGCCAGTCAAAAAATCATACCATCACAAGCTCCATTATTACCACCATACGACTATCCGCGCAGTAATAATAATAATAATAACAATAGTAGTAGTAATAATCCTCCATTAGAAATATTCAAAAATAGTCAATCATTGCCACAATTAAAAATTTTATCAACAAATGGACGTACATTATCTCCTTCGTCATCATCATCATCAACATCACCACCACCACCGCCGCCACCACCACCACGATATTTATCAAATGAACCAATTTTACGACCGTATACACCACCCGAGAAACGTTATAATCCGAATTTTGGACGATCGAAACAACGGCCAAAAAGTTGTGTATATGAGAATATTTATGCTGAAGATGAATTTTGTAATAACAGTATAGGGGTTGGTGGTGGTGGTGGTCTTAATAATAATTATAGTAATTATAGTGTAAATCGAGGCTTAAATTATAGAAATTTTCCAACACCAGAATTTAGTCGAATGTATATACAACAAGAGAATCTTGAATGAAGGCATTCCGTGATTTTTTTTTACAATTTGCAATACTAATTAAGTTAATTAGGTCTATTAATAAATACTAACTAGTCATTAGTTTTTAGTAAAATGATTGTTTTTTTTTATACAATTTTTGAATGAACTGGAGACGATTCTTTGGTTTGTTTTTTCGTATAAAAATCAACATTTGTGATTAAACTCAGCGCTGTTTTTGTTTTTGATATTAAAATATACTCTTATGATAATTAAAAGGTGCTGTGGGAGCGTATAGCAAATACATAGTAATTTCTTGCAAAGATAACACGAAAACGCGTACATTTGAAAGAACGGTCGATATTACAATCAATCGTACTAATGAAACTGTATTTCAAATAGTCTATTAAAAGATCCAAAAATGAACCAATTTTGAGAAATTTGAATTTGAAAAATTGAAATTTGAAAATTTCTGTATTTTTGGGCAAGGATTCTGGTCTTTGTGGTGCACTGATTTAAAAAATTGTTGTACGAATTAATAGAGCAATTAAAGATGTAGTGCAAATAGTCTATCACGTTTCGAAATTTCGGTTAGGTTTTTGGAAATTTTGAGTTGAAAAGTCCGAAATTGCATTATAGGCAACACAGTATACAGTAGAATCTCGAAACCGTGAACAAAAAAAAACGGAGGCTTTTCACAGTATCGAATTTGTTCACGTTAGCGAGTGAATAAAAAAAAATTAAATATGTGTTTACATCCTTCATTAAACAACGATTTCACAAAGGGTTACTAGAAAAAAAGTCACTAAGAATTGCAGGTTAGCGATAAAATTCAGGTAAACCCATAGAATTGAAGAGTAGTTGGCTATAAAGAATTGTTCACATTATCGAATTATGCGCTGTTCACATTATCGGATTAAAATTGAGATATTTAACGTTCACACTAACGAGATGTTCACAGTAGCGCATATTCACGTTAGCGAGATTCTACTGTATTTACTATTTGCAATGCTCGGCTTCAAGAGATGTATTCGTGGTTGCATTTTTTTTCAATTCAGGCGCTACGGTGAAAATTTTCTTTTCGCTGCTACAGCATCTTTAAGAAATCATATATTTGTGTTAATACTATTCGTAATTGTTGTATCTATGATGTATAGAGAATTTTTCATGATTTCTTCTCATGTAGTCATTAATAATCAAACTTATAGGTACCTCTAGTTTGTGTTGTTCTAAAATTACTTATTCAAAACAATAGTTAGTTCTAACAATAACTATTAGAAATGGCATGTCAATCAAAACGATTAAAATCAAAACTATTATACAATTTTCAACAAGATTATTATTTGTGATAAAATTAGTACAAGGTGCTCTATATGTTGTTGTGTATAATAGCTTTTCCCATTCATTGTTATACAAATAAATCGATAATTTCCAATTGTTTATCATATACGTAAAATAGTCTATATGTGTCCCTTTTTCGCTTTGAATTTTCTCTTTAAATTACACATACACACAGTTTTCTTTATAACACATTTTCTTTCTTTATTGTTTTTCTGTAATTGTGGCTTTTCATTGAAAAATTTCCATTCGTTTAGTTGATAAGTTAATTTGTTGTTGGTATTTGATTGTATTATGGCGTTGTGTATTTATTTCTTGTTCTTGCAATGCGATGATAACGTTTTTTGATGGTTGTTGGTATTCTCGAGTGGGGATTTTCTCTCATTCTTATCAAAACATACACACAAATAAAACATATTGTTGGTAAGTTTTAATTTTGCATGATTTTTATGGATTGATTGATTGATTGATTGATTGATTGATTTTCTATATATTATAGTTTTGATTTATTTTTGAATAGCCAGTGCACTTTAATTTTGCCTTATCTTCTGTTCTGTTCATTGATTTTGTTTGGCTTGATTTTTGTTTAGTAAAACAGCACCACTATTTTTCAATTAATTTTGTTCATAATTATTGATATTGTTATTTTGTATTTATGATTTCAGATAGTAATGCAGGTAGTGTAACGCAATTAGTAAATAATGAACAACCATTAGCTATAGCTCCGGCATTACAAAGATCAACCGATCATCATCATCATCAACAATCATCACAAATCCAATATCTATCCCAATCAAATTTGAATCAATCAACACCAGTTTATAGTAATCTATTGAATCAAATGAATCTAACGAAAAGTCAAAGTTATTCAAATGATTTGAATTTAAGTAGTGAGAATTGTGAAATTGATGATTTACATCTAGATCCGGTTATAATACAAGATAGTCATTTAATTGATAAACAAAATAATAATAATGATAAATTAGATAATGATATGACAATACAAGATAAAGAGAATAGTTTAATGAGTGCAAGTAGATTGAAATTATTACAAGATACAACAATGATTGAAAGTGCATTAGATTTAGATTCATTGGATGATTCAAGTTTGGGCACAAATAGTCAAGCTGGTCTTATGAAAGTTGTTGTATAATTTACTGTTTTTTTT
>JAZBHA010000489.1:0-39899 GCA_037464855.1 Iselma pallidipennis | reverse complement strand
GATGGGAAACTGTTGTCTTTTCGAGTGCAGCTGTTGGTTATTTCCAAGCTGACAAGTAGTACCATCATCACCGAAAAAAATCAGCCATTAACTTTTGAGACTCCTATCGAATTTCTCCATAAAAATTTTGTATAAAAAGCCACAAATGGTTGATTCTTTTCCCCACAGTCTTATTATTATTATTATTCTCTTATTTCATATAGAAACCTTTGTTATTCCAACATCGACATTTATTGTAAATTTTGATGAAATAATTGTGTCGACATTGTAATCTTAAGTATTTATCTTTTGTTAAATAAAATATTTTTCTATTACCTATATTTTGAGTTGATTTTTTTATTTGAAAAAATTCCATCCTGAAACTGAAAATCCTAAAACAATACAATATGGTTGATACTTTTTCTGAATTGTAACTTGTGACAGGTCTCATGACAGTCATCATTTCCGGACGGTCCTTTGACGCCATCACCCCCGCACATATCCGGAAAATATGTTCATGTAACGGAATACCGTTGTGGTGTCTCATAGAAATGACACGAAACGTCTAGAATTGTGTCGGCGAATTTTTTGTTCACCATCAGAGTTTGATTAATTAAATACTTTTTGAATTTAATTTGTGACTAACTCGCATTCTGAATATGGGAAATGGGACAAAAAACATTAAGTCGCTGATGATGTCGCCATTACAACAAACTTAATGCAATATAACTCAACCACCCCCAAGGCTTGACACATTCTCGATGTCGTCGTGGTCCCCTCGAAGACTAATCTATCTTATCTTGTGTTACAACCATTCTAGAGAGGATGATAGGAAAAAAAATTGAAGTAAAAACACTCAGAGAGGGTACCGACTCTTTTGAGGGAAAAAATCAAAACCCCCCCGACTTGATATTTTTCCTGTTTTGATCTTGTTTGAGAAAAAACATCAACATCATTATTATCATGACCATCATAATCATAAGTCTGTGTTATTACGAATTGACGAAAATCGTTCTCAAAGATAAATCACCACTATATGTATTTATTTTTTTTAATCGTCGTCGTTTTTTTTTCGCTATTTACGTAATACGATTTATATCAAAGACGTTAGTTTTCTTTGATAATCGGTATATAGATGAATTACTGGGCTTAATTCAAGTTATATTGAGCACATCAAATAAATTATAAAACGAAGAAAAACGTTAAAATTCATGAAATGAGCCAAAAATGTTCGTTGATTGAATGAGATTGCAAACAAATTATAATTTTGGGATTGAATTTTAAAATTAGCTAAATGATGAGATGGTTAATAATTTTGTTAGATCAACTTTTGCCAATACAAACAATAAACATTATGTGAAAATTAATTAAGTTTGAAAAGTTTATTGATTTCTGGACGGGTGAAGAGTGCCAGAGAAAAAGGAATCATAAATTTCAATTTCAATAGAAATAAATTCTTGCAATAAAATTTCTATATTTCATCCGTTGTTTTAATTAAAATTCATAAAATTTTCATTATACTCTTTTATCAAATTGTAGAGAAATTTAGAAAAAGCTTGAACTGAAACAGGTCCACACGAAACTGGAACCAGTGACTGTCTTTTCTTGATTATAATTTACTTATTCCTAATTACTTTAAGTTAGTTATCTCGAACGCCTGTAGTGTGAAATTTCATTTCAGTACTTGTTTGGTCGGATTTTTCCCAGAACCTGCATAATTCGGACACATGTTGAACACCTTTAACCCGCCTGTTCAACAATTCGATCACCGATGTGGCACGTTCGAAAATTTACAAAAATCGTTGGAAAAATAAAATTATTGTTATAATATTTTTATTATATTGCAACCTGGACCAGGTGGGAATACTTCAAGTTCTAAAGGTGGTCAACATCTGGATGGTATTTTTCAGGAGACAACGAAAATCGAATTGTTTTATTACAAATTCGTGCTTAAAAATAGGAAAATCCTCTCGACAAACATTTGGTCTACACATTTTATCTGAATGCCTGTATAAAGTTTTTCAGGTGTGAGAAGCAATGACGTTCAATAAAAATTGCAATTTGTTGAAATTTAAAGACTTTAGTTGCACCATCAAGCAATAAAGATGTATATACCAGGCGGCACTTTGTTGACTAGTAATAGCTTTTGGAAATCCCCAAAATTACATCCCTTTCTACCTACGGTTTTATCAAAATTTTGTTGGAAAAACCATAATATTTGTATAAAATACTGTTTTTTTCCAGTGATTGTTGTAAACGGTTTTCAATTACATTCAACTTGAGATTAGTGTTTCATATTTTGACACTTCACAAGAACCCTTCAAGTTAAACAAATCAAGTATCAATAAGTCGGCAAAAGGGTTGTAATTTATAATGGGGAATCCCACCAAAAATTTTGGAAAATCCCTTCTAAAGTGTTTTATTGTTATTACCAGCAAGGGTTTTGTCCAACAATGGAACCTCTTCACTATTCATCTTATTTACGTACAATTAAAAGTAATATTGCCATTGTTCTCTCAAACAGTAGTTGGATTAATAGTGATAACAGTATTGTTTTACTTGATTAGTGATGGATGAGATGAGTGTGACGGATAATATATGGGCAACAAGTGTTCAGGAACTTACCCGAAACTGAGGGGGGCAACAGCTACGACCACTCACTACAGGATGCCATGTCTCTCCTGAAAGAAGTCAGCTGCTTTTGGCCCCCCGGTTGGGAATCAACAAATTACAAAGGGGAAGGTGGAATTTTCCAATATTCTCCTATTGATTAACGGATAAAATCTGAGAGTTCAATTAGACAAATTTAATGATTTAACCGAAAAACAGATGTTTTAATAATTAATTAGAGATTCTTGGAAAAAATACAGTGAATCTTCGGAAAAATGGTTTAAAATTTGGTTAGAAAAAAAAAAGTCAATTTCGTTCTCATGATGATCATGTCGAAGCGATGTTGTTTCGTGTATTGTTTACATGTAGAAGCCGGCATTTTTACGCCTTAATTTCTAAATATTTGCTCGTTATGTATACAAATCATAATGAAGTATAAAGCATCATGTAATTAGTCGATATTTACGTTACAAATTTATATATCTCTCTGTCTTCGTTTAACATAAATAAAACATCAATTGTATGTTGTACATCCTAACCAAGTAAAATTGATTATAACTAACAAAATCAACCAACCAACCAGTCAATGGGGATCTTTGTCTCGAATATATCTACACCCTTTCAAAAATCATTCTATCTTTCTCGTAGTCATATATATTTTTTTTTGCTTTATTTTATCTATTTCTATACTACAGTAACTCCATCAAATATAATCAATTAATTAAGTGGAAAACGATTCGATAAAATGTTTCCATTCATCATTTTGGCCAGACGGATTTTAGTGAATGGATCTTACAGTTGTTAAATTGTCGACTGTATAGTTTTAATTCTTGTATTTTTCGTTTTGTCTGTTTCAAGAGAAAATATAATTAGCAGTTCAGTTTTGATATATGATGTTAACGCCTATTCAAGCAGAGATACGAATCGAGGACGACTTGTAGTAGTTTTGGTGACTTTTAACGAAAATTAAATGAAGATACCCCCAATTCCCCAACTCCATTTAGTTTAGAAAGTTCTCTATATAATGAATTGTGCCTTTTGTCGGCGAATGGAATTTTTCAAGAGATCCCACTGAAGTTTCGACCAGCCATGGAATATTTCAAGTCAAAAGGGGAGAAAAACAAAAGCTACCCCAATTTGGTGTTCAAAAGCGCCTTAGAAAACAAGAAAATCTAAATTTATGTGTGATTGAAGAATTATCTGGTAGACCGTGGATTATGTAGCAACATCGTGTGTGGCCGGCTTTAAACAATAACTATATGTGTGACGAACAAAAAAACTGTTAATCAAGGATTGCTACTGTTGTGTTTCTTAAATTTTCATTATTTCATCGCCTTGTCCCTTGGTCGGAACATCAGAAATTTTAATAACTCGGCGCCACACAAAACTGTCCCATTTCGTATTTAATATTTCCGGTAGCCATATATAATCCACACGCTTAAAATAAACAAGCCAATTTTTTTTTTTGGTCTCTCATTATTCTATATAGTTGTTGTTTAATGTGATTTTTGTCGACCCGCCTTAAAACTATAATATATAGGTCTCTTCTTCTTCTTCTTAGGCAACTTTTCCGCCCTCTTATTTCTACATTTTTAGTTCAATCGCGAACAGAAGAATCAGAAAAAAATAATAAAAGCTCCACCCCCAAAAATGTCTTATTTGAATTGTTACGAACCAATGAGGAATCTTACCTATACTTTGATCGCCTACCTGTCCACTTGCACCTGTCCTAATCTTTTCAAATAGAAAATGGCCGACAAGAAACATTATTATTGAGGACAACCATTGTCCAAAAAGTCGTGAATAGTTGACAGTTTCCGGATGACCATAATTGATGGATGAAGAAATAATAATAACAGACCATTTGTATGTTGTCCCTTTTTCCTATAGGTCAATAAGTCTGTTAAAATCAACAGAGGAACAAAAAAAGAAGAATAATGATGACTAGAGGGTGGTACACCCTTACTATTCACAAAAACGACTTATATTGTCTTTTAATGGACATTCTGTTAAATTCATTTTATTTTATGTTGTGTTCCTTCTGCTATTTCTATCAGGTTTTTAAGAGCGACAAGGGCTGGAAAAAATATCACTTTTAACGACCTAGACAGTATAGTATAATTGAATTGGGTATTCGTTAAAAATCTCGTAAAATTTGTTGAAAATTTCCTACAAGACAACAAAAAACCAGTAGCTATCTTTTAGCGGTAATCATGAAATTTTGTTGGAACTTCAATATTAGAAGAATCTTCAACTGTGTATTCTTGTTGTTGTTATTTTTAGAAATATTCTGTTAAAGTATGCGAAAGTTCTAGGTATACCTATATTAGTTTGGGTCTTCCCCAAGCTATAGCACGTATATAAGCAAGCCAACCAACGAACAAGTATAAGTAAGATTCGGGGGCCCTAATTAAAACGAACATCGACTTCCTGTACAAGTTCATTAAAGCCGGGATGTGACCGAAACGTATCCCTTATTGGGGATGGCAACTGCAAACGAAAAGGGAAAAAGAGCGGAACGTAACCAAAAGACAGAAGAAAAAAAAACGCCCCTTGAGAGAATCAGCTATCTACCTACACCGCATCAAAGGGGGCAAAAAATACATTTTCTATATTTTATTTACATGTAAAGATGAGATTGACAAAATTTCAGTATATTTCTACATTTTAGTCATTTTAGTAACACCTACTGCGTAATATGTAATAAATTACAATGTAATCGTGGACTTATTACACGATTTATTTGCAGCAATTAATTGCAAATAGGGTGCAGAGTTTCGACATGAAATTCTAACAGAAATTGTGCAATTTTTGTATGAAAATATTTAAAAAATGCATTATTATTGCAGTTAACACAACTAATCGATTGTAATAAATTACGATGCACCAGATTCAGCGATTTATTGGACACAATTCTCAGTCCGAAACGCTGTAATAATTTATCTAATTAAAAATTTCTGTTCGTTTTGTCCCAAGAATGTCTTATTTTAAGTTTAGAATTTTCAACAAATAGGAGAAAAACGTAATTTAATTCATCTCTGCTCGGTGTCGTCTTTTTGGACAACTGGACGAAAAAATAATTGCCTTGGCAAACGATAGGATTCGGATACTGTGTCGTTCATTAAAAAATAAATAAATAAAATAAAATAAAATATTGTGAAACAGCTATGTTGGAAAAAGACAAGTCGATACACATACCTAGCCAAAAAAAAAGAAGAAAATAAAGAAAACAGTATATGAAAAACTAAGAAAAATCTTAGCATTTAACTTGATGAAAACTAATCGGAGACTCATGACAGTTTATACGCTTCGCTTAGGAAAGAGACAGGAAGAAATAAATAAAATTAGAAACAAGAATCAAAGTGGGCGGTGGTTTCATGAAAACCTGAAAAAGATACAATCAAATCATTGTAATAATAATAAAAGTGGTGAATGCTGAAAATCTAGAGGGTTGTAATACCACCACCTGACGAGAACAATAGGGAAGTTACCTAAAAAAAAGAACCGGAAACAATATAATAAAAGGGTGATTAAGGAAAAAATATTTGACTCATCAGCGGAAATTACCGGAGAAAAGTATAGCAAGATTTGCAACCAACAATATTCAATGAAACGGAAACGGAAGACAATAAAAAAATGGGCAATTTTTTTATTGTTAGAACCGAAAAAAAATGGATATTTCGTTGGTGGTCTTCTCACGTTTACAAATCGATTTATGGGTGTTATCTACCTGAAAATTTGGCAAATTTATGACTGTGATAATAAAGAAGAAAATGGTACCAAAATCGTAATTTGCAACTATGACGCCTTCTGACGCCCTCTTGTTGTGAATAGATCTACCTTCACAGACTGAAATTTGGTTGTTATCCAGGCTATCGTATGTTCGATTTAGCCATCTTGGATTTCTGATAAGGCTCATCATGAGGCTCTTCTTCCGAAGTGGAATTTTTTAAGAATTCAACACAAGTTAAGGTGACTGTACGAGCTCTTTCAGCACACACGTATTGGATCTAGATACACCTTGCTCTTCCATTCTTATCCAGAATGCTGTTATAGGGGTAGTGCCTCAAAATTTAAGGGTAGCTTAAAAACACTCACAGCCTGTGAATGACTAGATAACCACAAATGATGGATCAAATTTTTCCTAAGGGGTAGTTTAGAGTTTAGGGTTGATACCAGTCACCCCAACCGCTCTAATACCCAGCCAAAATCAATAATAACGTTTCAAAAACCAATTATTTCGTACTTTTTTTAAATAAAGTGTTAGCTATGTATGTATATAGAATTATATCTGCTTTCTCTTTGTCTTTCGCAAAGCACCAAGAAACCGGCTCAAGTTTATGGTTTTAGTATAGTTTTGCGGTGCGACATACAAACATCTCTATAGTTCCACTTTTTTTTTTAAGTTTCAGCAGTGAAAAATATTTCAATGAACACTAATTTGCCTGTAAAAGATTTCAGTGATTTATAAAAGAAACAGTTCAATGTACGGAATAATTCTAGACAGGTAAAGAAAAGTGTTTTTTTTTTTTGTACATAATTAGAAAATATTTCAGTTCTAATAAATTTGTTGTTTATTTCCAAATTCGTTCTTGAAAAGATTTGAGAATAATGTCAACAACAAGGTGATTCCCATAGATTTTTAATTGAAATTTGTCTCAAAAATGGGTACACAAACAATCGAACTGGGAAATCTACAACTGGATATTTCTTCTGGAATCTTTATCTGGTTGTAGTGTTTATTAAAATTGTATTTAGAGCAAACATGAGTGAATTATTCAATCTTCCGGTATTACAAATATCATTCAATGTCAACTCTTAAGTTAATAAAAAATACAAAACACTTTAGTAGTTGTAAAAATCCCAAGACCAGGACAGATTCAATATGTATATGTATACGTTGTTTTGTTGTTGCGCTGTCGTCTGACCTAAACCTCGAGGCAAATTTATTTGTTATAAGTTCATTCACGGACCTACTAATAAAATCCCAATACGATTTATTGTATATTATTTGGGGAATTCTAGTGGACAGTTTCCTGGAATTGCAGGAATTGATCCTGGAACACAAAATCAAAAATCCCATATAACACACACCAGAAATTTATGATGAATATTTGTAATAATCTTGAGTCTGATTGCTAAATGCAATTGAAGAAAAAAATTGGGGAGCATTTTAGGGATCACTTCTGGAAATCCTTTTTGTTTTGCAAAATCCAGATCACACACTATTAACAACACAATATCTATAGACTATAGTGGACCGTTAACTTTTCGATGAATCTTTCTCTTTTGCGTTTCGTGATCGCTAAAAAGAAGTTAAAAGAAATCATTACCCAAATACGTAACGGGTTAAGTTGTAGGTTGGTTCCTCACCGTCATTATTATATTATCAGCTGGTTCTTATTTGATGGTGTGTGTGTATAGCATCAAAGGAGGTCACCAACTTAGGCCGGACAAAGCCTGAAGGCTTTTTCTTCTTCGTTGTTGCTTTTTTTTTCTCTACGGTTCTGTTCCATCTCGATGTCATTGACAGAGACCCAAAATGCAAAATGCAATATGCAACATGTATTCGAGTTATTTTTTTATGTAATTAATTGCAAAAGTTTATAAACTTGAACAGCAAGTGGTTAGTTAATTGATTGAAACTTTCTTATTGAAATAACACGATAATCTCTATACTTATACGTGATTCTAATACCTTGTTGTCGAGTTAATCTTATTAGAATACGTAATTATGTAATTAGAAGATTTGTTTTACTTTTTTCGAATTTATTTTGTTCTGTTTTAAGGATCGTTAATTTTTGTTGTTTGTTTTGTTATTGTTGTTTCTATTCAAATCAGTCGTGTTTGAAAGAAATGCTACAACTTGACCTAAATGGAAATATGCATAAAACAACATCTAATAGATAATTATCTTCGGAATGTGTTTAAATATAATTCTAAACACTTTCTTGGCATTGAAAAGAAAATTTTAGAGAAATTCAAAATAATGTAAATTTCCATATACTTATATCGTATTTTTTTTGTTGTACAATTTATTTTTTCTTCTTCTTCTCTTGATGAAAATTAAGTTTTAATTAATAGTGAATGACTAGCATGATTTCCTAAACTCATTCTTTCTATCTACAGGTGTCTACATAAACAACTTGAGTTTTTTTTCTTCTTCATTTGATTATTAATTAATTTATAACCATCTGATGATGATCGTGTAATCATTTTCGTGAAAATTTTAGAATGTATTACTTTTACAACAACAACAAGCAACAAAAAAATTGACGCAATTCAATTACCATAATTTATCGTTTTTATATGTTTTTCCAAGCGAATTTATTGAAAATGAAAGATATGTTTATAGAGAAAACTATAACTTTCCCTTAACATATCGATAATATTCATAGAATTTATAAAATCCACAAAACTAATATATAACGGTCAACAAAATTATTTTATGCAGAAAAGTGTAACTTTTCAATTTTACAATTATACGCTTTAATACACGCTTAATCCGTTTTATTTTCCACGCCTATTTTAATCGAATAATAGCCGAAAACGTAAAAAATCTTATTATTGTATACTGATATGTATAGAGATACCGGGACAATAATTACACGTGTATAATTGACACGTGTAATGATGGTGATATTAAGAGTATACACGTTGCCAACAATAAAAGTCATTCACTTATAGCAGAATACTAATTAACAGGTTTTGAAGAGGACCAGACGGCGATGTTGATGATGATGATGATAACGATGGAGGATGTCGACAACAATATTGCCGCCGTCGACACCTCATTTACTTGTCTGTATGTCTAACGAGACTACAATTTTCAAATTAATTACTAAATAAATAATAAATAGATATAACAATATTTTTGAAATCAAGTGATTGACATTTATAAAATATTTGATTCCCTGTCAGTTATTTTAGTGTTTTCTTGTCCGTAGAATATAAGGAAGAGAAATGGTGGATGCGCCAACTAACAAGCGGAACAATAAAAGAATTATCTCTATAGTTTGTCAATTGTAACATTTATTGTTCCGTATTACATAAGTTATTAGTATTATTATTATTATTTATTTCCATACATTAAAATTCAATTTTGCAATACTAACAACAATTAAATCATTTGAAAGTGAAACGTTCCATATCTAAAACACTGTGGAATAAAATAAATTCTATAAAGAATAAATTGAAAGTGTATACAAATTTAGACGGGATTAGAAACTTATTAATTATTACGGTTATTATTATTATTATTATTATTATGTGCTCTTATTTAAATATTAAGTCATTTTTCTCTTTTTTTTTCTATTTTTAATTCGGAAACTTGTTAATAATTCCAGTACCAAAATGAGGGACAGAGAATTATGGACAGTCGGATCTGGTACATTCTTCAGTCATTCAGAGGAAGTGGAAAGCGGTTTACATTCTTTATCTATACAGAGATTAGACGCACTTATTTATACCACAGGTGAGTGAGTGTCTTTAATAGAATTCCAGGTGAATCATCTACTCGCTAATAGAGAGCGTCTGTTAATATTGGGCATTTTTTTTATTCGTCAATTTTCTTGTATAATTTCCACAAATTTTTATTGTAAATATCGAGCTAACACAAAGTCGAACTGGACGGGTGAGGGGGAATTCCCTCTGGGCCAATGAGTTTTTGGAGACCAAATAGCGTTTGGGAGTCACCGATAATCTTCTACGGTATTTTTTTTTTTTGATTATCAACTGGAGAGATGTCTTCTTTTCTTATAATATCCCTCGGGGCCAAAGTAAGCCCCAGTCCTGCCCTGAGCAAGTATCCTCAACAGATTGTAGAATAATTGAATAAATTCTTTGCACAAGGGAGAATCCGAGAAGAATATAAAATATGCCGCTATAGTGTCGTTTTCAGTTACTTGAAACAGTGCTTCTGAAACTCTTAAATTTGTCTCTTTATTGCGTTAATTTCAGGAAGAATTCATACCACTTGAAAGTGGTACAATTAGAAAAGGGGTAATTTTCGTGAATCATAATAAAAAAAGATTCTGATAAAATTGTTTTCGAAAAGTATTTTGTGAATCAATTTCATTGCAAAAAAATATATAACCCGATCCATTCACAACTTACTAAAGTGTAAAGTTTGACAAGCACTGTGTGGGAGGATAATCGTGTAAGCTCCAGTGAGTTTTCAAGCTTCTTACATATTCACGGTATTCATTCATGTTGTAGATAACCTGTCTACAAAAGCTGCTACTCTGGTTGCAGAACAAATTTGTCTTCGTTTCTTATATTATTTTAAATATTCTCACTGAATATTAATATAATTTGAAAAATAGCACACACATTTATCCTTTAATAAATCATAATTTTTTCTACACATTTTCTGACTATAATTTTTCTATTTTATTAGTAGAGAATCTAATAAATTTATAAGTCTATTTCCGGCACGTTTATCTAAAGGATTATTGTTTAGCAGTAATCCATGTTATGGGTATATTTGCGAGTCCTGTGGTGTGGTTCCGGATCAGATTAAACAGAAACTAAACTGACCCCACTTTCCTAATATTTGAGCTTTCGCAAAACTGAACGGTCGAGAGTCAACACTAATTCTATATAGTTCTGTTCAAATATATCATTATCTTTCCATATAATAAAGAATAATTAATCATAATTTAAATCTAAAAGAAAAAGGGGAAACATTATTTAACTAGCCAGTTATCAAATTGGAGCACTAGGATTCTAAAGGATTTGAAAGTTCGAGCATAATATGCGAAGACAAGTCAACTAATAACATAATCTTTAATTATTATCTTAGAAAATGAAGGAAACTTTTCAATAACAAGCTTCAACGGTCTTTAACACTATTATCCTTGGTGCGAAAATATTTGTTCATTATTACTGTCTTCATTAAGTGCTCCCAGTTTCAATAATTTTTATCTAAAATTTAGTTAATGCCATCACTATAATTGAACTGACAATGAGGATTATTTTTTTCATATTAATGATGTAAAGTTTCCTGGAGTGTTCAAAGTGAAGACACTTCAACTAGTTAAACTATAATTCTAGGACTGGTAGCAGTATGGTTGGAAATTTATAATTGAAACAATAATTTAGATCTTTATAGTGGGTACCTAAACATAATTTATGTTCAATAGTAGCAAAAGCTTTTTTAATACCGTCTCAAAGTCCCTTGCCATAACCGCCAACATATACACCTTTTTGGCCCAGTTATGACTACACAGTGTATTACCTAAACATTTACTTTATGACTACTCCCCAAAGGACTAAGCAAATTTTTATCCATTCTTGTAAATTTTTTCCCTCTTTAAATTAGCATTTGCAACAAACAAATAAAATTAATCATCCTGTTTCAATTCGTTTTCTTGTCATGTTGTTCAATACTACACTAATTCAAATTCGTTCTAGTTTTAATTCAATGTAAACGTTGATGGAAAGAAACGTACACCAATTTAAACAAAAAGCGAAAAAAAACAACAACACACAGTTTATAAACTCTTGCTTTAGGGCAAAGTCTCACCAGAGAGTTATTTGCATAATTACGATCCTCCCAGTGCGCGAGCGACAAGATAAGTCACTGAGAGGGAATTCGTGAAAAAAATATTTCTTCATCAAAAAAATACCTTCTCTGATCTGAACCAGCTGACGGATGGTTTTTCATTAAAAACGAACACCGAGAAAAAAAAAGCAAATAATAAAAAAAAATAAGAAAAATAAGAGACTGGAAAACCGGGGTAGAACATCTTGTATAATACGGGTATGTTATAATAATATACCTGCATTTCTTGAGATTGATATTAAACGATTTTCGGATGACTATATTCGTGTACGTGTTTCTCGCCCCAACACGTTGGTATACATCTAAACTATATACTTAGATGATTGCGAAGTTAATGCACGTAGCTTATGTGAAATCCTGCAGGTATATATAATGTTGGGTAGGTGGATGGTCGGAAACTAGATGGATATAAAGGATAGTGTGATGATTTGACAGTGAATAGAATTGATACGAATGTTCACTATTCTGGACAGTATTCTGGAAACATTAAAAGCATCCACTTTATCATTGTTTCTATTTTTGTATAGATTGGAGGTTTTTTATTGAAATTTCAATTAAATGGTGTATTTTATACGTCATCATGTCGCTTTTATCAAATACTTTAATCATACACTATATACCCTGTGGTGACTTGTAACGAACCACAACTTCGTGACTACTATGAATACTTTTAATGTTATCAAAACATCTTATCATACTTTTAGAGTTGTAATCGATCGACTGACTTAATTGTTGTTTGTATAAAGAAAAACAACAACAACAATGAAATATTACAAAAATAACTTTGTAGGTATACACTCCAATCTGTAATATTACATTCTAATTCAATTCAATGAACTATCGCCTTATAGATACATCTGACATCTGAAATCTCAATAATGTGACCTGACTATAAACTCGAACTTTACATTGATTCAAAATTTGATTTCCAAACTCAAGCAATTCAATCGAGCAAGAACAAACCTGATAGCAGCTTGTTTGAAAACCATACAGACTAAATATCAGGGGAGTTTATCGTGTTCACGTCTGAAATTAACCAACATGAATAGCGGATAATGGGGAGGAAATGAATTTAAAAAACCAAAAAAAAAAAAAAACGAAAGACTTGAAATTTTTGACGTCACCATCACCACCACCATCATCACTACCATAATCATGATATTGTGTTATATGTATGTATATCGATCGAAATCTAAAAGCTTTAATTTTAATGGAAAGCTCTAGAATTTCTGCCAAACTATTTCCTTGAACTAAAAATCTAAATATAGTTTGACCGGATAATAGTAATAATCAACACGCACCCTTTTAACAATTCGAAATACTCAAACTCTATCAGTTAGATAATAGTTTGATCGAAATAATCCTGATTTACGCCAAAATTTTGCTAATGATTCTCTCCAAAATTTTGACGAAAGGTCATTGAACATTTTATGTCTTTACGCATAATTATTTCTCGCACAAAGATAAAGGTCCGGATTTTGTAATTTCACCTTTAATGATTCGGAACTTTACTAGTTTTATATTATTAATGTGATATAAAAGATGATAATAATAGAATAGTATAGAGGAAAATTCCGCTGAAATTATTAAACTTATATTCCTGAAATAAATAATCATAAAAATAAAATCGTTGAGTTTTATAGCTGATGATAAACACAACAATGATGTACTTTTCTTTATTAATAACAATGAAATTGAAAATTTTCAATAAAGATAACAATCAAGACAGAGGACGACAAGGCTTAATTATGAGAAACGAAGGCACGGGGAAATGATTGTTATTCTACTTGGAAAATGCCAGATTATCGATTCAACTGTGTACATAAGGGGAGGAATACTTATGTCCTGAAAATTCTACCAAAAAAACAAAAACAGGCTCTAAACCGTTATCAATAACTAGAAATGATAATTTTTTTTAATTTGTATTACCGGCTTATGTAAGTGGTAGTTTTATATTCAAAATCCTTAAATACGGTAATGTGGACATGTACGTTGAAAGCACAACGTAATTCCACCAGTCCCTCTACTGTTTATGTTCAATTAATTTTAATCGGAGTTTTTAATGGAAGCTCTGTTTTCCTCTAGTACCTTCCTCTAGTTATTTTCTCTTCAAACAAATTATGTATAAGTTGAAGCAGTTCCTTAAATAATTATACAGCCATTTCAATCGAGTTTTAATGATGATTTATAAAATACATTCGAATTTCTAAAAGTTAATAATAATATCAGAACAAATATTGGTTCAATTATTGTACTACAAAACAAATTATTACAGGAAATTCACACAATCATTATAAAAATAGATTGTAAGTGTTGAATATAGAAAATTATCGATTTCTAAATTAATAATTCAATGTAATTATCGAATTATATAGGTTGGTGTTAGATATAATGGCCCATTAGTGAGGGTGTTGTTTGTGTGATAAATTTCAATCACAATAGCCAAACAATTACATTGTATTCACTTCAAGATTGTCCTGATAACAGCAACATACTGTACCATCAAATGCTTGTTAATATTTATTATTTAGAACATGATTGTTTTTTAATTTCTTAAAAATTCAATTTCATTAATGGTAAACCTGGAGAGTAGTAATTTAAAAAATTTAATAAACTCTTCGAGCAATTTATGAATTAAATACACTTTCTCAACGTTTAAATGTTGATTTACCATTGAACCAATAACGACAAGAATGTAAATTTGAACAGTCAAGTCGACAATAATGAGGGTTAACACTGTGGGTTTGTCAAGCATCCTATGGTTCCTTTCCACTTACTTTAAATTTACATTTTCAACAATGTAATGGTTGTTGGTGGAGAGAATACGACATAAATTCTATCACTGATAATCGTAACTGTTACTATTGCTGCCAGCGATTCGATTGATGACTTGAAACGGTAGAATACCTGTCGCCAAAGGACTAAGGATCTACAATATTTATATAGTGAATTAATCTCATGAGATTAACTCCATTTATCACTTGTATGTTGGTATTTGTCGAGTACACCTTTCCTTATGGGTCAGGTGTATAGATACCACTAGAGAACAATAGATTGAATCGTGATGGGTGATACACTAGAGACTGTATACACTATCGGTAAAAGGAATTATTGGATCAGTTTTATCAATTTACGCAGGATCTGTATCGTATTGGTGTTGGATTTTTTTTTAATGTAATTTTGTCTCTTATTCGTATTGATTGATTCATTTTTCATCAGTTAATCCCCATTGTTACATCCATTGTTATATTCTGATCCAGGAGTCGGTAGAATTAATTTCGATTGAATGGATAAACAAAGGCTTGAATAAATCAAGAATCTGGATAGTTACGGGGGAAAAAAAGACTGGAACTTTGGCAATTAAAGGGGTTGCTTCATGGCCTAAAACTTCCAACTACATACGTTTCACATAAAATATTGTAATCCTACCAATATGGGGGGTAACTAACTAGTATTAACTTTACTGCATTTTGTTTTAAACTTACTAGAAACATGTTTTTTCTGCGTTAATCGAAATTTTACCCAAGATAAGTGAAAAACAATTTTCCTTTGAAGTTTCCGTCGATTTGGCAAAATTTCAATGTGTATAGTGTTGATTCAAATAAGAAATAATTGAAAAAAATTAAAGCTGAGATAATAACGCGTAAAATACGAATAAAACGGACAACGAAAATGTTATCATTTCAAAAAAAGAATTATTTTCGTTTCACTGGATCAGAAAGGGTGCTCAAATCTATATACATGACGGTTTGATTTATATCTTCATTCACATGCAAATTCCACTGCCACTATAAAATATGTCCTATCTAGGAGTGAATTAATGTGTCACTATTACTGCAGTTATAGCAGCATAAAGGTATGGGGTGTTATAGAGTAGATCTCTCCATATCCATATATGTATAGGTTTCCACATATTTCCAAAATTCTAACGGCACTATATAGATAGACAAAAATATGTGAGAAACGGCTATATATCACACAATATCACCTACTAACTCTTTCACCCTTTAAACAAATCCACATATGTATATCTTTGTGTGTGTTTGTTATCAATTTGGTAACGTGAGGGTGTTAGAATATCGGCCAGTTCGAATCTACCCTTCTCTAGTATAGTCACTATCTTTATTTAGAACTAGTAGAAACGGCCTATATATACAAGGACGTGTACACAATTTGTTCGAATGTTGGTGGTAGCAGCAGTGGTGGCGACGACGGCCACGGTCGTCCTGACGGTGGCGTCTGCCTTTATTATAAGTATAGTAGATGTTGTGTATGTGGGTGCTACCTGGAGCCTATCGCTACCACTATAACTAACCAAATTTTTGTTGGTTAGATTGAGTTGATCATGGTGGAGCGTGTTATATTATTTTATTATTATTATTATTATTATTATTATTAATAAATAATAATAATGATAATAATAATAATAATATTATTCTTCCAGTATTGTCGAATGCAACGATAAAAAGTGTCGAATTTATTACCGGTAAAAGAGAATCACAACGGCTACAGGAAAATGTAAGGAATTATATATTGTTGGTTCCTTTTGTGTTATGTTTTTAGTGATTTTCCATTTTATTGCTTCCATTTAGATATAGATTTTTAGTGCTATAAAACAACATACATAGTATAAGAATAGAACACTTCAATTGTTGAATAATAGCGACAATTCTACTATTTGATTTATATCCCGGTAATATCAACATTATCAAGTTTATATCTTAATTAGCCTGTCTATATATCTATATCCAAAATTCAATATAGATATCTGTCTATTAATTGGCAATTTCCTCTATATGGCCTAATCAACCTGTCTATAAAATACACATTATTTCCGCTATCTTAAATAACTTAAATTTGAAAATCTCGAACCTGGCATCTATAAATACAACATATTTTTTAAATTTCTCTGTTTTCAATTATATTCTTGAATAACTAAAGTTGTCCGACGACAAAGTAAAGAAAATTGTATTTGGTGGAAAAAAAATCGGTTCCCGGTGGAAAAAATATAGGAATAAATAACGATTAAGAGGACGTGACCAGAGCATATTCGAGTTAGAACAACTTTTTTCCACAATTTTTTTGTTTCATATAATGTATATTTTAATGGAAATTTATTGGAAAATTTTTTGCTACAACTGTAACACCTACCCTCCTATAATGCTATACGAGCCCAAAATTACAACAATTGACCATATAACTCTACCATTATACCTTTCAAGAGGTCGTAATGTTGGTCAATCGTATTTTTATTAATCCTTTGCGTTTTTTTGCTTGCCTTTGGTACATTTTCTTTAATCTAGACTTCAATTTTGAGTAGCCTTTTTCTTGTTTTTTTGAATAAAATAAAGATAAATCGAAGGATTAGAAGCTGAAAAACTGAAATGTAACACCTGACATCCTGCGAAATTTTATTTTGCCGTCTTTAAATGCTCTTACAAGAAAATGCGGACTATAACGATTCTATACAATAATGAAAAGTTTTAAAATTAAAAACAAAAAGGAAAACGAAAAGCCTTCATATAATTCACGTAATAACAAGCCACGTGTTTATAAAATCTACGGGAAAAAAAACGTAAACCTAATATCCTTCCGTGTATTCTCAAACGAACAAAGGAAGCTAAATTATTTCACGAGATGCTTTTTTCCCGTCTAACTCAAGCTTCTTTAAAACTATCCTTTCCAGTTCAGATTAAACCGAAATTTTATTTGTACATAGATATTTGAAATTTTCAATATATTTCCTGTGTGTTTTGTTATTCAGGACGATGCTCATTGTTATTTATAATTCAATTCGAATCTTGTTTTTTTGTTTTGTCTGGAAAACCCCGGGAAAAATCTGATGTTTATATACTTTGTTTGAAATCACTCCTGCTATATGATTTAATGAAATTTTTAATCCAGATATAATTTTGTTAGAATTCAAAGGATAACCTCATTTGGATAATATTGAGATTTAGTCTACTGTAAGGGTGGATCGATGTTGAATTTCAAAACAATAAAGGAGCAAAAAACTGATCAAACAATCGTATCAGTTTCACAGTGTATTTTAAAAGAGCACCCTTTTATTTTTAAAGTAAAATGACTATAAGGGGATTAGTAGAATATGTTTTATATGTCGGTAAACTTAATTATTGCAAGAAGTTTGTCTTAAATACTGCCAACTATATTTGAGTCATATATTAACTGTTGTCAAAACCAGGACTTATATTATCTTAATGAAGGAAATGTGTTATGATAACACTCATTTTCTTTGTATCAAGATTAAAGCTTCAATGTTATCAACTATCATTATTAGAAATAAGCACTTAATTCTCTTCTATTATCATGAAAGTTGGCAAATTCCCAAACGGCCTTTAAATATTAAATCATCCCTAGTATAAGCAATATCGACACTATACATATATCACTCGATCTATGTATATTATTATCAGTCTAAATAAAGGGAAATTGGACGTGTTAATTATTGCCGATTTAATAAAGTTAGAATTAAATGCAAATAAGAGATTTTGTTCATTATTCTAACAATAAATACTGTCGTGTTTTCTCAATAAAATTGGAATTTTCATTAAAATAACATCTAATATTGGTTATATGAAAAATTGCTGCCATTAATAAAGATCAGTACTATAAATTTCTGGATTACATTCAAATTGATTGCACTTTTAACAGTGCGCTATACTAACATTGATCAATATATAGAGAAGACTGTAAACGAAGTATAACTATTTAATTGTGATTAATAATTGTTCGATAATATACAGGTGTTTCCATTCAACAACGCACTAATTTTGGGCTTTGTGTGCTTCATTTTAATTTTTCCTTTTGTTTTTCAGACAGGAGACTTATATCTCGACATAAGGATGTGCCCATTTATAAATCGTCCTCAGTAACGGTAAGTTTTCCCCTTATCTCTATTTCCTTTAGGAAAAAACTAAATAAAAAAATAAAAATAAAGTAACACAGTAACTCGTCAATCATTATGTTGCGGTAATTTCTCTTTTTTCGCGTTTGACAATATCGTGAAGTATCATCATCATCATCATCATCATCAAGTATACAAATAAATCCCTAGTGAGTCTGTCACGTATTTTTTTTTTATTTTGTTTTATTTTGGATATCACGCAATCTGTCTCATGTGAAAACAAGAACAACAATAATAATAATAATAATAATAATAGTAATAATAATAATGATAATAGTGAAGGACAAGAAATTGGTTGGTTCCTAAATATTTGATGAGAAAATGTTGAATCTGCAATCGTTTCGACGATTTGTTTCTGTCAAGAGGATGAAGGATCCATATCGAAAAGATCACTTTGAAAGACAATCTGTTATATAAAGATCGTCCTTTTTGAAATTACCACTTATAAATAGTTCCCGATATTTTGTCCTGTTTTAGAGTTACTATCCTGTGGGACTGCTTATTTTCCCGTTTTTTTTCGGTTTAATCCACTTCCTCTTCCTTGAAAAACGATAAAATCTAGATTTTTCATTTTTATAGGTGTGCTAAATTTTCCCAGTTCAGATACATGTATGATTTTTCAGTGACAAGAGTTTCGTCGATACAGGTTTTTATCGTATATTATCGATAAAATGTTTCAGAAAGCGATAAAGATTACTTGAAACTGTAAGAAAACAACAACAACAGGACAATATTTTCGGATTAATGTTGACGGAAAGCAAGTTTACTTTGATTAATTGAAAAGTTCGTCAAAGGAAAAACGCCTTAAGTAACTACCTCTTATGTAAAGCTGGAAAATGTTGAAATGTTGGCAAAATTGATGTTTGACCGCAATAGATAAGGATCGAAAGCTTACAGCCGGTTTAATCAATATACACTTTTATTTTCAGGCATGATCGTTACGTTATCCCATATTTTTCATCAGTTTTAATTAGTTTTATTGTTTCTATTTTTGAATTTTGGTGAAAAATTCGAATTGAAAAATGTATCTAATTTGTGTGAAAGTCTAGAAATTGGAAAAGCCGTTTATAGAAAAGAGCGCGTTATTTATGCCAGCTTCAAGTCAGTACAACCATCTAGAATCGATCTATAACACGAAGATGTTACCTGTTTGGCATCGATTTAACTACAATAGCGTGCTGCACGGTTCTCGTTGTTTCCTACCTACGGCAAACAACACCAATATCACTCACGATATACGGTGTTGTGAATGTGTAAAATTGGAACTCGAACTAGTCAATATTGTGGGCATGTTCCACTATTAAATTGGCAAAGTAACTAATTAATTTGTATTGATTTAATCCGTTCCGGTCGTGGATAAATTTTTTTTTTTCGTTTCCTCGTAACTGCTCGTAATTGGCAATCCGGAAAGATCAAATAATAATAAACAATACACTGAGATTGTTATAAATATATCTAGTTGGAGTTTATTTCTGAAAGCGTCTTTGTTTGTTGGCGTCGCGACGTCAACTCACAAACCCTTTTTCTTCTCAGCCAGCACTTTTTCAGTATTATCTCTATCTATTAGCTTCAAGTTGATTGAAGTAAATAATATATAGCAAAAAAACAAGGCAAAAGAAAACTTCCTAAATTGATCTACAATTTTTTCTACTTCCTTACTTCCTTATTGGATAATATTGACTGTTGTTGTATTAGAAATACTGTTTACTTTGAAATAAAGGCAAAAAAACAACAACCAACAGTAATTTTGGTTGCCTATAATCAATTGAAATTCTGTCAACTTGTCCTTTACACAGGACACACTAGAAAAAAAAGTTTCGAAAACAAATTCCTGCTGCTGCTGCTAGTAAAGCCCACCCGAAACCAAATTACAATCAATGTCAGAATTTTCAGGAATTCCTCCTTGAGATACTTGTTTTGTTGTAAGATAATCTGGCAGCTTTGCAGGTATAGTGCTGCTAATCGGACTTGGCCCCTCTGATTAAAGCAATAAAACAACCACAACATCTGAGTAACGAAACAAAAGTTAGCATCTGTTGAAAGAGGGTGGTAAACCCAACATCCCTGAGGCAATCTAGGAGCAGGTAGGTGAAAAATGCGGTTTTCGATTAACAGACTGCAATTCTTATTTCGTTACTCTACTGTTATAATTGTTCTATTGCTTCAGTCAAAGGGACCAACTCAAATTAGTAACACTATATGGCGAAATTTCGGGACTATTCAAAAACAGGAATTTTTAATCAACTTTGTCGTTATTTGTCTACAATCTTTGATTGTTACCTTTATCAGTGAGTCATTTGTGAAAAGTAATAAAAGGAGTGCGACTTTGTATTTTCAACTTTCGTTGATAAAACCCGATAAAAATTAAGTGTACAACTATAAATTAATTGTAACAAAAAAAAATGTAGTCCAAACTAATATTATTTATATTTATAAAATGTTTTATCATGGAAATATAGCCTTGTTACAATAATAGCAGTGACGTTTCATATGAATTCTATCGATTTTCCGAGATATTAACAAAAATCGTAACACATTAAATTTGTAATCGTTTTTATGAATTGCAAGTTTCTGGTTATTTTTAATTTAATATCTCTATGATGCATCCTATAGGAGGGAGCAACTTAATTGGTTTCTTTAAATAAAACGACAACGGGCCGCCACTGGCATTTCACTAATCTATACTATACGATGATATAGAGAGACAAACACGTTGTTAAAACGAAATTCAGAATCATTCTGTTAATTCGATTTACTTACTACTAGTGTTACTATTATTGAGAAGATATTCCCACCTATATCTAGATTTCACCAATATCACATGGTGTAGTATACGAGATTGTGTGGTAAATTGTTTCTTTATTCGTATCTGTCAAATCGTTCAAGTTTCGTGATGGATTTGTCCGAAATATGAAGAATTATTATAACAGAAAAATAAAATACAAAAATAAATAGACGGAAAACCAGTGATTAGTGATTAGTGTTTTTCCTCCTTTCTTTTTTTTTGTGTTATTTGTGTATACATGTGCTGTGTTTTTTTTTTAAATCCTACCTGTGTACGTGTAAATTTTGTGACTAATTGTCTTGATTATTCTATTACTTATTATTGGAATTTAATCATCATTGGCGGAAAAAATATAATTGTAAGAGCAAACCTTGAAAACGAAACAACAATTTGTGAGAATGAAATTGATTTTTAACCGAAAAAAATAACGTCTCCATGGCCTGTCTCAATATACATTTCGAAAAATTTTCTATTTTAACAATGATATTCTAGTCATATCCTCTCTACCTACAATGGTTCAATTATATTGGCGCCCGTCCTCTGACTTATTTACGTCGATTTGACTCGTCCAATATTTTATTTTCATATTTCAGGAAAATTGAAAATAGTTTTCCGAAAGAACAAAAAAAACAAATCAACACTAGGTGAAAACTTAGACGGAGAAATTGATCAAGTTTCCGGTTTCAATATCAAATATCCTGTTTTAATTTACAAGTTAAGTATTTTCTAATAATATAGGTACTTGAGTTTGATTAAAATTATAGAAAATTGAAATTTTCCACCCAAAATCTTCCCTTGATAGGGTTCTTGATTCAATTAGGGTAGATTACTTGAACATCTAAACACTTCTACCAGACAATACTGCGATACTTAAAAGATTCTGTCTTATCATCACAAAGAAGTTCAGTATAAAATTTCGATTATAAATATTCATTTGAAATAAGGGTGTCATGACCTTTATATATCTAATTTGCCAATAATCGATTAGTTCCAATACAAGTTAGTTAAATATATATACCTATTTCGAAATTACAAGAAATTGACAAATTACAGGTTTCATTTGCTGTCTTAATATTTTTTTCTTGTTTTTTTTTTTTGTTTAGGATTAATTGCGAACTTTCTGCCCTGTTATTTGCCGTGTCTTTGAAACATTGTGAGTCAGGATAAAAAGTTGTCGAGAACAACGGATACGTGATTTTGTTAATAGATAGAGCAGGAATTTCTGCAGCAAGGTTGCTTTTAGGTGCAAAATTTAGAAACTCGAAATCACTGCCAAGTTTTATTATTATTATTATTATTATTATTGACGTGTTGTTGTTTAGAAAATTGATGGATTTTCTAATCGAATTATATCATCGGAAATTGTAATAAAATTACAAAGAGATTGTTTAAAAAAAAGGTGGAATTCATATTAAATTAATAAATTTCGAATTTATATTTTATCGAAAGTGCTATTTGACGTAATAATTTCGACTACATGTTTGTCGACATATGTATGTATGTAAGGCGAATTTCAAGGATTTTTGGGCATTCGCCAAGAATAATTGCCAAAAAATTTTTTTTCAAACATTCAAAAAGACATTTTATTGAAAATAACATTAAAAGAAAATTTAAAATTATATAAAAACATAAACAAATACTTTGTATTAGAATATCTAGATTTACAAAAATATTACCCAACACTAATTACGATTGATAATACCTAATAATAATAACACAGAATGATAACGCAGTATAATTGCATTTAATAAACGACAAATTTTCCACTTTTTTGTGCTAAAAAAATGAATAAAAATGCTGGTAAAAGTTATACACAAATCAACATATGAAAGGATAAAAATTACCGTAACGAAAATCTCGTTTGTGCGAAATTACCGTCTAGTTACAGAATAACGTCTGATTTCTATCTCGGTTGATTACAATTTCCTTGCTCTTTTACTGACTACAAAATCAATACACACTACCCCCTTAATTTAGATCTTTGTACTTCATTATAGTATAAAAATAAACAAAAAAAAAAGAGTAGATCCTGAAAAATTATAAATATTCCTCCTTCATTATAACGCGTTATCAAATTGTTGTATTTCATAATTTGCCATTATTGTCTATATTGTTGTGATAAGATTTTATACGAGTTATGGTTATTAACAATTTTTATTTATAATTCACAATATTAATAGTTGTCCTTGGATATATACACGATATCAATATAGCTTATAAAAACCGCTATTATCAAAGTGGGAAAAAATATTTGATTGCTATTCCGGATCTGATAAAACTCCCTCTCACTCATTAAATTGAACCAACTTTAGTTTACTATAACAAACTTCTATGAGTTCTCTCTCCCGTCTTAATTGTTCGTCAAGCCCAGTTAAGACAGGGGTAAGGACAAAAAAAAGAGAATTCCAAAAAGTCAAACATTCAAAATTAAAGTTCAAAATGAAGAGGGTTGAGTCTTTTTTCCGTTTTTTTTCTTCTACGTCTATATTATAACTTCAATTTCATTCTCTAATATTGTTGTTTCTCTGATTTGGAAACTCCATTATCTCTCACCTGTTCTCTCTTATCAACGCAATTTAGCAACCTTGATAAAGATGACGCGATATTATTTACAACCATATCCAAATGAAATTTTTCCCATTTTGTTTTTTTTTGTAGTGGAACAACCATTAAATGGAACTGAAAATTATCAAATAAATATGAACTCGATTTTTCTTTGAGGCAATATTTGACTTGGAAAGATGGTCTCAGAAGAATCTTCCATTGTCTGTAATAATATCAGCAGTACTGCCAACACTAATGATAAGAAAGTTCGGTTATCAGGGATTAAATCAAACAATAATAATAATAATAACGATGATGATGATGATGATAACAGTCAACATGTACGTGATGAGTCTAGTGATATACACATTGATGATAATAATAGTAATAATATTGACGAGTTCGTGTACGGATTATTGGTGGAAATTTGCGATAAAATAGTGGACAGTGAAGTGATTATAATGACACGTGAACGAAAAATCAGTGTTGATGAACGGTGTTTAAGGAAAGCCCATCGACGTACATCCATTATTGATGATGATCTCTATCATAATTATGTTGATGAAAATGACAATAATCTCTGTGAAACAGTTAATCCTGTGATTATTGATGCAAAAAAACACCACAATCACAACAATAATAATAATAATAATAATAATAATAATCGTAGTATTAAAAAGAAACTATCGTTTAGATTATTTTTCCCAAAAAAACACCATAAATCACATAAAGATCATGATTCGATTGAACATCCGGAATGTTATGATGATTTCGATTCGAATGCTGATGTTTCTTCAATGTTACGTTCAAAAAAATATGCATCCGCTATGGAATTAAATCAGAAATCGCAAAATATTAAACGTTCAACATCATTTATAAAGAAATTAGTCAATATTGGTGAAGGTTCGAAGAATTTATTGAAACGTTCGATGAGTGTACGAGATTTAGGCAGGAAACGTGATCGCGAGAAATTAAGTGAAATGAAAGAACACGAATGGAAACAATCATTACAATCATTAGTTGAGAATGATGTTAATGTCAGTTATAATGATTTAAGTTTTGTTAATTATGATGCGATGAATAAGATTAATTATGAAGAATCATTATGGCAGGATAAAGGACCTATTGCCAGGACACAAAGTTTAATTGTTAAGGTGAGTTTCTTTAATAGCCAACAAAAACTGGAAACAATCTAATTCTATATAGCAAACAACAATAAGAAATCGATTTTCTGCTTCAATACTGAATAAATCCGTTTTTTTTTCTGAATACATTAAAACGTAATACCGTCTATAATTCTCTATGGTCGTAATAATTACAGACACGACTTTCATTTATTCAATACCGATAATTATCATTTATATTTTATCGATAAAATCGCTCAAATATTGGAATATATTTCAAGACCATCAAACAACAACAAAGTAACGTTTATAAAAAAAAAAAACAACGCGAGGTGGATTTAAATCAAAATTAAACCAAAACACCGAAAAAAGTGTACAAAACAATGGAATAGAATCAAGTTAATGGTATTTTCGTGTTCCATTATACGCTGTCGAATTGCCGTTTCCTTTCAAGAGGTGCATAGTCAAGGTGGCAATTATCGGCACGATAAACAAACAAAATAATACCGATGGAAAGGGCGGTATCTAAATACTACATTCGAGAGAATATAAGTCAAAAGAGGAAAACGTGGAGAAAACCAAATAGAGATAGAGATAGAGATATTGCGGTATATAACAAACAGAGCAACAAACAACAATAATAACAAGCAAGGGTTACAGCCAAATTATTAATCATCCATCCGAATTGATAACAAACCAAGTCTAAAAGGACTTTATTAAAGTTTTATTAAAATATATCGCAAATAGAAATATATATTAGTGTATTTGATTTCAAGTTATTATTGTAAAGGGCTGAAGATTTTTAGGGTTTTTTGAAGAGATCGAAAATTTCCAATTAATTTGAGCTTTGAGGTAGAAAAATCAGTCACAAATCTAAAGAAAAAAACATGACACAGGAACATTTCCACAAATAATCAAAAACTAAGTAAATAAAAACATTGAAATACGAAATACATAGAATGAAAGGATAATTTGAAAATATCAGTCGAAAATCAAAGCGCGAAAAGATGAATATACTGGTCTTTTCAATCGTCTAGGAGCATAAGTGAAAATAGGCACAGGCGGAAGTGAGAACAACAGATTTTCTATAGGTTCAACAGAAACATGATATATGGGTGTGGACCAGTTCCTTCCCCACATAGTATCGTTGTTGTAGTGATAGCCCTTATCTTGTCTAGCGTAGGTAAAATTCTTATGTTTCTAATTGATTTTTATTAAAATCGGTACGGAGAGACAAAGATACTCTATTAGAGTGGCCACCCGAATGAAAATGCATCCCTATTTTTAAGAAAAGCGCCCAAACCACCCATATTTCATGTCTCTGTTACACTTACACAAAATCAGCAAAGGTGTTCTCTCTCCAGACTGGGCCTATGTACCTACTAGAATGAAATGAACTGTATCTCTGAATATAGCCCACCTCCGCTCCTCTTAAAAATACAATAAAATAAAATGAAGTCAACAATGACACTGAAATGTAAATTGAGAAAAAAAAGGACAAAAACGTTTCCTGTGGGGCACATTTTCCAATTTTCAATAATTTTGTTATTAGGATCGTATCTTTAACTCAAACAATTTTCCTGTTTTGACTATTTCGATCAATTTATATCATTTACTGGATAGTGATTGAAATTAATGGTTATAAAAATTACTATTAATAACCAGCCGAATGGATTTATTTGTTGTAAACAAACATTATTTGTATATTTGAACTAGTGAACGAAATAAATAATTTTTTGTGGACATTGTATATTTAATTGGAATTTTATCGTGTACAAAATATATGTATGTATGTAGTTATTATATGTACTATGTTGTGTATAAATTGTGGGCATTTAGCCAATTGTACTTTGTTCTAAAATTAAAACAGGAGGGAACACACCAAAAAAAAAACCTGAAATAAATTAACTCGTTCAACTAGATTTAATGCAAGTTTTTAATAAATTATTTTAGTTTAAGTCTAACCAAGAGCCAATTTAAATTAGAAACAAAACAGACAAACATATACAACAACAACAGATCAGGAATTATTGACATTCCTGCGGATAAGGCGAAGGGTATTCTGTGTGTACTTTGATTCGCTCTTAAATCTCCTTCGTACATTTCTGTGAGAACAACAGCAACAACAACAACAACAACAACTAGGAAAAAAAACACAAGAGCAAAAAGATGATTTATTATTCAATGTTATTTATTAAAAAAAAAAACACCAAAACTTCAAACTCATCTCTTCTTAAGCAAATGTATTTCATCAAAGAATATTTTTATTGAGAACTAGGTCAATATCGATCGACATTTCAACTGATAACAAGTACTAGGTTTGCATTTACATTACAAACAAAAATCAAACCAAGATTGTAAACGACAACAGCTGTCCCTATTCTATTTAGCTTTAGCGGAAGAAGAAATAGAAAAGGTTGAGATTCAATCAGGGGCCTAGATTTCATGACAGTGTCTTAATGAAATTAACCATAAATTCTGTTATATAGATGTTTTAATAAAGTTGCCTGCTTAACTTTTAATTAAACTAAAGATATTTGATAGTTTAAGAAAGTTTGTTGGTGGATATAAATTGCATTTACTGTGGTCAGTTTCAGTTTTCAAATAAACAGAATAATTTAACAAATACTGAATCTTTAACTATTTCTAGTTTTTATCTATAATAATTAAAATTAATTTTATGTAAATTGTTACTATGTGGTCGTTAACGTTCAACTTCAAAGCAGGACTGATATTACAGAGCTTTTAAAATTAACATTCACGTTAATTACAAGGTTTTTTTTTTGCTTTGTAATTTCCAGAGATCCCCGGACTTCCATCGACCAATCTATTATCGTGGAACTAGTGAAAACCTACAAGAATCTGACCTATGTAAGTTTATTTCTAGAATAATTCTAAATATATAAATAATTGAAAAGGATTTCATGTTTTTCTGTTGTTTGTTATTTTAAGGCTTAAGTGAACAATCCGGTGCTCTTTCATTACCATCACTTCATCATTTTAATCAAGAAAATGTGGAAAATACATCGGAAAACAATCAACTACATAGATAGTAAGTACATATACAAAACGATCGATTTTGATGTCTTCTTCTTTATATGTGTGTGTATGTCTATCTTGATGTGGTTTATTCAATTTTTTCTTTCCACGATCGAGGCTCGTAAATTTAACAAGTAAAATTAAACTGTAACTCACTCACAAGAACGTAAATTTCGACAGTTTAATAGACAGAATGTTGGGAAATTTTCTTATAATATTGTCGAAGTGTATAGAGTAGCTGTAAGAAAAATGATGCAATAATATTTCATATTAAAAGAAAAAAATGTAGGAAAATACAACATTTTTTTTTAAGATAATATTGATTATCGGAATTTTATTTATCTTGCTCTTTAAATAATACGGATTAGTTGATATAATTGTTTAAAATTTGTTACCAAGTTTCAGTAAATGGAATAAGTCGAAATTAAGTCTCATAATCTCTATAATTTTAAGGATAATTTAGGATTTTATTAAATGTGTGTCTGTGTGTATGTGTAATTTTGGTCGAAATCTAGTTGTTCAACTAAGAACTCCCTATTATAAATTACATAGAATTCACTAAATGATACTAAACCTGGTTCAAGTGACATCCTCCATCTTGCAGTTGTTATTATATTTTGAGTAACCATCCAGAATTTGTTACAGTGTATGTATCATCAGGACAATATGATAATTTACTTTAGCAATTTATTTACAAACAGGCCTCCTTTATGTGGCTTTTGAAAGCAAAGACGTCAGAGCATCCCCAAAAATAACTAACAATAAAGTTGAACATTTAAATTGGAATTCTTTTTTCCTGATAATAATCATTATTCCTAGTTATCTGTGTTTTTTTTTATATTTTGATGATTTTACCGGTCGTAGTCAACCAAGTGAACTACCCCATGTAATTGGAGTTGAAACTCGTTAATAAGAGACCATTTTGCGAACTGGTAGGCGTTAAAGCTATGTATCGCATAGGTCAGCAGGGAATTCTATCCCTGTTCATCCTTTCTTCCCCATCTATCTCGACTTTACCCACATCTTTACCGTTACTATCAACCATAAGTGTAACATCGTTAGTAGCAACACATTAATTGATTATCGATGCCTTTAAGATGAATTCGTGTGTTTTCGGTCAATTAATTCGACAACCACCTACCACCTGTCTACATCTATCTATCGATAAGGATATTAATGAATAAAATGCAATTTCCGTCATGGTGAATATTATCAGAACCTTTTCCATCCTTCAACAAGTTTCATGCTGTATGAAAATGTTCGAGGTGATTTGACTAGATTTCAAGTTATTTACATTAAGTTGATATGGGATGATGTGGTGACAATCTTTCAAATCCGGAAGATGCACATTCAACCCCCTGTAGATACAGTCAACCTAAAATAACCTATAGATTCGACCGTTAAACGAACCCCTAGTGTGTTCTATGTACTAAGATTCTACAGTTTGTGATTTTATCGAAACCACTTTGCCGCCACATATGTGTTTTCTCTACTCCGATAACTATTGCTTTCATGTCAGATCCCTTTAACTTTTATATAATTTTCTGCAATGAGATAGATACAAGTCATTCATTCATTCAAAAAAAAAAAAAGAAAATTGTTCGGTTAAAAGCATTGAATATTATCAGAAAGTGGCATTACTTCGATTTCCTCCCATTTACCATCAGAGTTCTTTCCTGTAGTGTACATATATCTACAAGTAAAATCGTTCGCTTCCACTGAAAGTGATCGATGGTTTTAGATTCTCCTTTTTTTTGGGTAGAACCACAACCGGTAACTCTCATCTTCTCCTCTCCCTATTTCTTGCTAGAGTTAATGTTTTGCATTTTGACTCATTTCAAGTTTGAACGTTTCAAGTTGTCCGTAATTCAACTTGACCTTTGACTAGAATCCCGAGTATATTTATACAAAATACACCACCTATATAGTTATACAGAAAAACGATTCAATAAAGATCACATCTGTAAATAGACTGACTAGTGCAAGGAGAGAGAAGAGAAAGAAAAAATTCGATGAAGATCTGGAATTGACGATGCGAGATAAATTCCCGATTTGTGTGTGTGGGAATTTCAGGATCATATGTCGGTCTCCGCCCTCTCTCCGATGTACTCTATCTCATCATATCTTCTTCACCATCTTTTATGTATACACACACATATTATATAGAACCGATTAGTTCCTCTTATAACCATGGCGTCGTTTGAAAGCTGTTTGTTTTTAAGTGCAGAACTTTCTTGTCGTTGTAATTCCGTTTGTGAATGATTTAAGAAAATTTCACTCACAATGCGACTACCCGTAATTGCACAATTAAAATTCATACTTTCTCTCCTTGTTTCTTTCATT
Organism: Iselma pallidipennis; assembly: GCA_037464855.1. Classification (NCBI taxonomy): domain Eukaryota; kingdom Metazoa; phylum Arthropoda; class Insecta; order Coleoptera; family Meloidae; genus Iselma; species Iselma pallidipennis. Next base: position 8,985 of record JAZBHA010000489.1, on the reverse strand, counting down.
ATAATCCATCTCTCTATCTCCATCATACATATTTCTAATTAAATTCTAACTGATTACGACTCTATGTTAAATAGATTGTTCGTTATGAATTGACGAGAAAAACATGTATCAACGTAGCGTAGTTAATTAAGTAATTAGTAATCGGGCGTTTAGTAATTTTTTAAACCGCATAAAGTTCTCAATTTCACGAACAACAGGGTGGAAATGTACCTAGTTGAATATTTATTAAAATCTTGGAAGAAAAATCTGTTAAAATGCAAATTAAGCATGTACGTTGGCGTAATTTGTGCGTTCAAATTATCACCGTTCAAGATAATAGATGGCTGTATGAATAAAAAAGGAAATGTTGACAAATAGTGTGTTCTGACTAGTTATTTTCAGGAGAACCTTCATTGTAAAGTTTCAACAAGACACTAATTAAAAATATATAATAATAATAATAATTTAAAACCGGGCCGGAAACTATCGGTGAAACTCCTTAATGATTTGAATGAATGGTAAAATATAGTAGTATGCCAAAAATTATTTTTAAACATCAATGTCATATCGCATTTTTCCGTACAACACAATCTAAAAATAACAGCTTTCAGTTGGATAGGATTCACCCGGCGCCTCCACCATTTCTGCATCAACTAATTACTGATACTGAATTGTAAACATTATCATTCCAGTCGACGTCGACCGCAAAGTGTTAGTTCTGAAGACGGTGCACGACCCCGTAAACAAACAGAAGGCAGTTTCAGATCTGCCGCAGGTGGCTGTTCCAAGCTGAAACGACAGAACGCCTGCCGACAGAAGACCAGAGATGCAGCTTCTTTGATTGTTGCCGATCGGCAACGTACAGATCCTACGGTAAGTTTTTTTCTCTCACATTCTGGTTGTTGTTGTTTTCGCTTGTTTGTTTGTTTGTTTGTTTATTATGGAAAATTTCTCGTTTTGGAAAATTCCGTTCCTTTTATGTGTTTAGTTGAAGTGAACGTGAAAAGCTCATCGTGTCAAGACAGATGCGTCAAGATAAGGTGTTTCAGTTTGATCAAGTCTGCATAAAATAGACTTGACATTACATAAATAGAGGGATGGGTATAGAACGGTAATTCCCGTAAAGGGTCATTTTAAATGAATTATGCTATTCAAGTACTTTAGATCTCCTGAAAACATGTACTAAAACGACTAACAACTCATGAAATTCTAGTGTTTTATCAACGAATTCTAAAACAATACGAACAGGTATTACGACAATTTTCAATTTCTTTAAAAGTACTATTGTTAAGTGAAATCTGTTCGGTGTTGCAAAGACAATTTCGGGTCTTTACATTTCTCCTAAGGGGCTTACGTTACGCATCCGTACGGCGCCTGGTGAGAGGGTGAACGGTCGTCGGGACACGCTCACCGAACCCTGTGTGTATGCCTGGCGTCGTCCAATCATTCAGTCTCAAACTGAAACTAGTCTAGTTAGCGTCGAAATATTTGTCGCGAGAATACGACGCGTGCTTCTGCCAACATTCAACTAAAAAATATTGAAATAAGAAAAAAAATTTTTTTTTTCGAAATAAAAAGTCTAGTGTGTTATTTTTTACTTGGGAATTTTCGTCAATTTATCCGTAAAATATTGAAGCCAAAAATCAAAAAATCAAAAAAAAAAGAAGCAGGAATATCTATTCAAAAATTATGTCGAATATCAACGAATTGTTAACATAATCGAAGTGTGTATATAAATAATTATTTTTTTTTATTGGCTAATTTTTCAAAGTGAATTTCAGTAAGCATCCCTTAAAAATATACATATTTTTTCTATTAATTTATTGACAGATGTTGTTGTTATTGTTGAGTTAGCGCAGTATTACAATGTATAATTAACAATTTACGTCACTTTTACAGTAATTATCATTAAATGAGAAAGTTATCAATGATAAAAACAGTTTTTTTTGCGGAAATTTACATAATAATGACTCATAAAACAGATAGAACAAAAAAAAAGACGTATCCCCTTTGAAAGCGAAAAAAAATCGACTAGCGTTTGGCATTTAACTTGAATGTCACCCAAGTCTGGCAAAATATTGATTGATTTTTCTACATTATTGCCAAAGTTTCTCTTTATATTTTCCTTTATACAAACTTGTCTATTTATATTTTTTTTACTTTGGCTGTTATTCGTGTTAATAAGTCGACTAATTATAAACTATAGGTATACGAAATAATAGGCGGTTGTGTATAATAAGAAGTTTATAGAAAATTTCTGTTCATTCTTGAACTTTGATGGAAAATAATCAATAAAATGTGTATTGTGGTCTATATAGAAATTGCCTGCAATTTAAATTCTCAATAATCGAACGCGATGGCGAATATTCGTCATCGTTTCATTATCTAGGTTATAGGAAATTAAATAGAAAACGAATTATGATTGAAAACAGCCATTATTAAGCTTCCCATGCGCAAAGTAAATATTTGCAATATCGATATAACGATGATCCCTGGATAATATGTGTATTTGAGTGTCTATAAGTATGAGTCCCATTTTGCGTCTTTTCTACCCTTAATCCTGTGAAATTCGATAAATTCCGATCAAAAACTACTAGTTTCGATCCAGAAAAATTCATCTTTTAATGATTTTTTAATTCTTAATTCACTACTTGGTATACGAAACATTTTAATTTCGATTAAAAGAAAACTACGTGAATAAATAGAATGAATAATGAAGTCGAATTTTAAGCTGTCGATATTGACTGTTTTTTTTCTCACAACACCTTTATCTATTTATAATTTTTAACGGATTTACACAACAAACAAATTTCAACAATGAACATAAAATTAATAGAATTTTACAATTGTTTATTGAATTGTATACAATTTCATTGAAATATAAAATTGGTTAAACAATTTTATTATTAAAATTAACTCGGGTAGTTATAAAGTGGATTTGGTTGTTTACCGAAAACCTTATAAAACAGGAAATTATATTATAGTGAGCTTAATTAATTACAAACATTAAATAATATATCGTATGTTGGCTGCAAATTAATACACACACAAGACCTGCAAGGATTTGTCACCCAAGAAACATTCTAATCTAAATGGTTTATGTGTGTTGCAATTAATTAAATTTTACGATAATTTAATTATTACACGTATGATTGTAAATAGGGGAGAAGAAATTTTTTTTTATACAAATCTTCTAATGTTAATATATTCATTCGTTTCCGTTTGTAATATCTGTGTGTGACATTTCAAATAAAACTCATTTCAACCGAGAAGCATTGTATTAGAATTCGAGCCAAACGGCTCTCTTTTTTTTTGGGGGGACTACCTTGACTGGATAAAATTCAGTTCTGCCCACATATAAACGGTTCCTAAAAATGATAAATCATGAATGAAACTAATGCTCCAATCAAAATCTCTCTTTTTTGTTTCTATAGATTAGATTGTTACGGTTTTAGTTCGTTGAAAAAACGATCCATTAAAACTTTTATTCTATTCTACCTGTAATAAAATAGTTTTTGGATGAAATGTGCTGGTCTAAGGATCGCAACACTCTAGGAAAAGCTGAGCAAAAAGGTTTTTTCGCCTTGATTTAGAACTTGAACGAATACCTGACGGGGTAGGAAATAAAACCGAAATAGAACGGTAATTTCATGGAGGAGAACGTGAAATTTTTGTAAAAAATAATTCATTTTTCTCCTTTATATTATTACGAGAGGTGCGTTTTAAAGAAATTGCTTTCGAGATTTAGAATTTCGTTTAAATGTAATATTTATTGGTATTTCCAATTACGAAAATTTTCAGTACCTATAGCAAATAAAACCACAATACAATCATTGTGAAATAAAATAGATTGGCACGTCAATGTGTTTTGTATTGGACAACACGTAATTATCCCGATTGATCTGTCTAAATGATATTGATGAATTGTGCAAACTTATGCATTTTAAGTGCATTTCCTATTATTGTTCAATTAACAATAATTCAAGTACAATTTAGGCATCAATTATAACAGTTTTTTTTGTTGTCCCATCTTTAATTTAATTTTCTCTCAATCATAAAATCCATTGATGGAATCATTGAAACGTAAAACACCCATCGGACAAAACAGTGAGTAGTAATAATGAATGTGGCATGATATGTTGGATGTTAATGGAAATATAATAAAAAGGAAAAGAGCCACCACGATTTTCTAATTTATTTACGTTTTTCATCAAAATAATTAAAAATAAATAGATTTAGAAGTTTGAGAAAAAACAACATACACATTGCTTTTAGTATCATTACATAGAGTGAAATTTTGTATCTTGTTACTCATTAGTAGTGATGTTTGAAAATTTGATTAAATCCAATTAGTGTAGGGTGTGCAGAGGCAATTTTTAGAATTTCATCAACGAGCTAATTTCAATCTGGTGTAATTGCAGGGTTTGTTAAAAACTCCCTACTTCAAAACTACATTTACCCCACACAACTTTTACTACATCCTCCCCATATTTACTTTGTATTTTAGATATAAATATATAGATATATAGATAGGTAGATAGATAGAGAGAGATTTATATCGTTATAATTATGACATGCCCGTTTTATGATGTTAAATGAAAATTATCAAATTTAATCAAAGGACAAAGGAAACATTAAATTTCCCGCTCGTTTAGTGATCAAAAACCGGCACCTCTCAATGTTCCAGGCAATAGATGCAATTCTATACCGTCACATATACTTCCATGTCATCTCAGTTTTTGACAAGATTACCGATTTCTTTTCGTAAAGTTGAGAAGTTCACAGTTGCCAAGATATCAAATCGACCGACCGACCAACCGACCGGTCGTCCGCCGTTTTTTTTACCTCTTCTACTTCTTCTTCCTTTAGTTATCCTTCTTTTTTTTGCTTCTACATTTCTCTATCCTTGTTATACAATAACAGACACGTGAAAGAAAATCGCCGTTTTATGAATAGGCATAGTAAAGCACACAAGGATCCACCGTTTCTGGGGATTAAATTTGAGAATTCGACACGCTTCAATTGAATCTAAAGTATTGTCTTGGATTGTGGTTTCGTCTTACAAACAACCCGAGGGTAGGACAAAATACTCGGTTTTTTTAGAAGAGATAGCGATAAATTTCGAACATTTATTCATGTTCTCTTAATAATATCGTTTGATTCCAATATGAAAAAGTGAAATGATCATACTTTATGATGGTGGGATGTTTTGCATTTCTTGATGCTGATGATGATGATGATGGTGGTTGAAAGAGAAACACCATTAAATTAGATGAATATGGTATATTAATTGATGTAGATGATTGATGAATTTTCGTACACATACACATTAAATAAAATGAATAACCAACCGCCTTCTAATGAAATAATGACTACATTAGAGAAAATTCCAGTTTATATTATATGGTAACGTGACGGTTTAATTGAAATTTCAGGCGTTATTGATCAAATTATAAGAAATTAATGATATGTGCTCGTTATGGTTCATTCAAAATAAGATTCACGATTGTTTGTATATGGATCCATATGTAAATTCACTATGTAATTACAACATCTGTCAATGAGTGAAATTTTAATGAAATCTCTGAAATTGTTGCATATGAAATCTTCTAATTCCATTAGTTCACAAAAAACAGAAATCTTTGCATCTATCAAAGATTCATTATGACAGAAAAGGGCTAATCTATGTTTTATAGCGAGAACTTTTTATTTGTCTGTCGTTCGACAGAAATGTAAAATTGAACTTTTACAGCTGTAACTTCAGAATAACAAAGGGGACTTATTTTTTTTGTTTGAAATAAAGATTCGATTATCGATGGGACGTTGACTGTAAATATCTTAAATGTTGTTTTCATAGTATGCAAATTAATTATTCAAAAAAGTTTTGCTGTATGTTATAAAATTAAATTTTCAGAAATAAAGCTTCGAAAATTAACGAAACGTAATTAAGCTTTTGTTACGGACCGTGTTGTATATATTTTAACATAATGTAGGTATATCAAATTACGTTTATGATAAATTTGTGTTTCTCATTCGTTTTATTAAAATCTCAGAACAATATTTCATATGCAACAGTACGATAAATTCCCTCCTGAAATGTTAATTTTTCCCTTTCTTGTTTCTATAGTTTTTCAAGTTTTCTTGAAATTTTTGAAGAAAAGCAAATGCGCTTATTGTACATAAAAATTGGAAATATTAGTAATTGTGAATGAAATATACTTGATATATAAGTATAAACAATAGATAAAATCAATGAAAATCATCATAAACGTGTTATTGTTGGTGATTCGATTGCGTTAAAAAACCTGTACAACATAGTGAAATTGTTCTCGACATCAAAACCATTGAAAATTGCTCGAGAAAATTTAACCATCGACAACAAGGATACAACAACAACAACAACAACAACAACATCAACCACTACTGCATCATCTATTGAAGTTCCTCACCAACAGGAGTGGCGTAAATTTGTCGGTTCTATCCGTCGAAAAGTCCAACGACATGCCTCATCGACAACAGTCAATACAGATCAATCATCGTCCGGCCAAACGGCGGGCGAATCCCTCTCTCGAAAAAATTCCGTAACCCAAAATTTATTCAAGGGACGTAGCGATGACAGGAAAAATGATACAACAACAACGACAACAACTAGACAACCGCTCGTCAAACAAAAATCAATCGATAAAAATGATTCGAACAAACATCATGATTTGTTCAAATCGTTAACATTTAAAGACAAATCGAAAAGTTGTTGTGGTGTTTCTGTGAAACATATTAATACATTACAAACACCACCCAAAATGGGTGAAGCACAAAAAGGTGTTCGAAAGAGTGACAAAACGAAAGATTGTAGTAGTGATAATAGAACATTTAAATCTAGTCTTAATATTAGTAAAGGGAAAACAGGGGCTGGGTATGGTAGCAGCAGTAGTGGTGGTGGTAGTAATAATAGCAGTGTTATTAGTGGAATTACTAAACTAACTAAGGACAAAGGCATCAAACAAGATGATTTCCTTAAAGCAACAATGAGAATTTTCTTGGTTGTATCACCGCCAGCCAGTAGACTACAGGTAATCGAATAGAAATTTTTCAATAAGTTTTACAAGATCTTTTATTTTTCCACTTGTAATAATAATTCTATTTATATGCGCAGAAATCACTGTTCTGCTTCCAGAAACATTGACTTGATGTAATCCGGACTGACATGCTGTAGTTGTGTCAGAACCATATAAGGCAGTTTCTAGTTAATTTTAACTAGAATCTATATTTAAAAAATGCAATAATTTTCATTAAATTGTTTTTCGCTATAAGATTTTTAGTTTTTCACAATTTTAGCAGGATTCTCGACCCTGCAGGTCTCTTCAATAATAGATAAAGTAGATAAAGGCAAAAAAATCATAAATTATTAATTCTAATAGAAGAAATTCGATAATATGTTTTATATTTAATTGAACCTAAGCCTACAATGAAAATAAATGTGATTTTTTTAAATTAGTTTTCGATTCGGTTTCTTCATTCTCTATTCCGGTTCTACTACATTCATCCTCAATCAGAAATAGGTTAGTAATGGAATTAAGCTCCTGTGGTACAAACTCGATTTAGCTTTAAATGCGTCTTCGTCTTGGAATATTGAGATCGAGGTGATTACCAAATGGAATAAAGACATGTCCTCGTTTTTCTTCCTCTCTCTATATCTATATCTACTTTATTTTTCCAATTGTGTTTGTTATTCTTTAAATTTTTTAAATTATTTTATATAGATATTTCCCTAAATCAGTCCCAAATCAGGCATATGTCCGATATAGTTTTATCCCTTGTCCCTTTTTCATTAAAGACATTACTCACAATTCCGAAGAGACATCTAATCCAATGAATCTTTCATTAATCGATAATAATATGAACAATAAAACCATGTCGACAACTGCACACACACACATTTCCTTGCTGACAAAGGAAATTGTTCATTTGTAAATCGTTAGCTTATGTCTATCATCATTCCCTTGTGTCAAGTTAAAATCAATTAGTAAATTATCATCGGAAATAGAAGGAATCGGTAATAATACATACCTACATCCATATAGAGGTGGAACACAGGAATAATGATAGGGTGGAAATACACCGACATTAGTACGAAACAGGAAATCGAATGTTCTTCCTGTTAAAATGATATATAGAGATTGTGCTTAGGCACCAATTCTGTAGTATTACATATTTACTACACATATACCTACAGATGTAATGTAAATGTATAGTAAAACGAGCTGATGTAACCAATAAGTTACCCAAAATTATATATTTAGCTTACTATTTCATAAACTTACTACCTAAACCTATTGGAACATAAATCAAATACTGGAAATTGAACGAGTTTTGGAATTTCAAAATAATAGATTTATGAAACAGAAATCGAATAAAGTCTGAAAATATTTGCTTTAAAAGAGGAATACCTATACCTGATTGAAATCGAACTGTAAATATTATATACTTCCATGAGAAATATAAGAAGCAAAAACGTCGTTTTCTTTTATTTTTTTATTTTTTTGTTGAATGATGACTGAAGTGAATCCACCGAGTGAGTGATAATAACAATTTTCAGGATTCAATATTAGTCCTTCCAGTTTTTCTGCCTCTTTTACTGACACTCAATCGAAGGTTCCTTATTAAAAAAATTCCATTTTTTTCTTCTAATCATTGAATCTGTGGAATAGTATTATGGGGGGAGGGAGGAACAAATGAGACATGACGGGGAAATTATTGAATTACACCATCTTCCCCCGCTTTAATACGAACGAAGAAATCTTTCTAATGTCTCTTGTCCTAAATCTACTATAAGTCGATTGGTAAATGCTGAAGTAGAAATATTGTAATCCCACATTTTTTTCTCCACGATAGATATATCTGGATATACATCCTATCAAAATCGAATGATTTAAATTGAATTGTATTTCCTATTTTTTTTTCTTATTCTTCAACAGAAAAAATCAATCACAATCACAACAACTAATA
>JAZBHA010000488.1:35565-52788 GCA_037464855.1 Iselma pallidipennis | reverse complement strand
GTGATATCCTGTTCCGATGAGACCGCGCGCCGCCACCATCACCACCGCCACCATTACTACTACTATAGAGTAGTTACCATTGCTGTTGTAAAAGGCGAATAGCAATGGGACCAATAAAAATTAAATAAATGTATTGTTCTGATGTTACACCAGCTAGTTCTTGATGAGATCGGTGATATTCGAATGTGTTTTATTGCCTTTTATTCGTTTAATTTCAAACTACAATTAAAACGGATTTTATAATTACATTTTCATTTGAAACATGTTTGCCAACTATAAATTCGACTACAATGAAAAAAAAAACAGACAGACAGGAATCGTTGGAATTTCGTTTTATTTTTTTTCCCTCGTATATAGTTCAGTAATTTTCATGATACGGAATTTTCAGCACAAATTACAGCAGCATTCTCGTGCCCTTATCATTACAATAAATATTGTTCTAATATGATGGTGATTGTACTAAATAACCCGTCAAATATTTGTAGAATCGAGACGCTCTTTTCATGTCAAAAAATGCAAATAAAAACGTCATGATCAGGCCTAAATTCATCGCGTCCTTATCATACACGAGTCAAGAGTTAAAAACATGCTACTGATGGTTGCCGGTCCTTATCTTTATTGACGTAATAAAAATATGGGTATATATACATACATGTATTGTATATGTGCAAAGGAGGGATGATATTCTCTGGTTTTTTACGATGTCATACCCTCCCTTTTTGACCTGAATCACTGTTTTTTTAAGGTGATAGGTATACAAATTATCGACTTTCTTGTAGAACAAAGTTAGCTATAATAAAAATTGATCGGTTTATCATTAGTTAAACTTGAATTTATCTTTCTACTGAATACGTTGGGTTTGAAATGTAAACTTTATTGCCCGTTTATGGAAAATAATTGCTCTGTAATATCTGCGGATGTTTATTTTTCATTAAATTTTAGATGGGGGTAATATTTAACATTTTCAAACTTTTCTCTTACATTACAATTCTAACTATTACTTGTATTTTTAAATTCTTAAGTAATCATCACAGGCTCTGTTTGAAATTAGATGATTTCCGTTATATTCCCTGTTAGATTTTCGCTATTCTTTAGTTATTTAGTGACCGTGTAATCCAACATTATATGTTCACTAATCCTACATGTAACGCTTTCGAAGTAAGCCAACTTCTGACCGATAACCGGAGCTTAGGTCTCATTTCACACTCGACCGGTTTCGGACTTGCCACTAGAACTTGTCTGGTCCGATAAATAGTGACTTGATTGGATAAATAATTGAACTATTTCTAGATATACACATCGGATTTTGCAGACTAATAAAAAAGTCGATCCACTTCCTGTTGGAGGTGTGTTATGAAACAAGACCAGTTGTTAGAATGTTGATTTTCTTATAAATTATTAATTTTTCCTTCAATTAGCAGATAATTACTAGATCAGGTTATTAATTAGAAATCGATATTCTTTGTCAAAAAGTAGCTGCGATAATGCATTTTGCCTCTGTCTTCCTCCTCCTTCTTCTTCTTTTCTGTGAAGCTTTTTTTACCTTTTCAAAGTTATAAAAGACGTTCGATAGGTCGCAGATCGGCAGCTTTGGGGTTCAGTTATTGGTGTTGAACGAGACTGGTGTGCAATATTTGGGCATTCCCTGCATATATTGTCCTCTAGAATTGCAAGATTATTCTTACGAACGTACACGAGGCTATCGTAAGCCGGGGACATATTCAGCCGGTTGCCCAGGGCGACCATGGGATGAAAACCAAGTTCAATTTTTATCGTGGCGCTCTGTCTCCAATACCAATAAAAAGATCCTGTGTAGAAGAAGAGGATAGTTTCGTTTGGACGATTGTGTACCACTTTCATTGTATTCTCGATCAAGTTTTTCTGAAGTTCCTGTTGGCGCCCCGATGCAGACGAACGCCAAAATGAGTTTCTTGTTCCGGAAACGGCCACTCCGGTCGGCGCCCGTCTGACCAATTGAACATTGGGGCTGAAAAGGCTACTGTGTATTCATATAACGTAATTAGGACGGGGGATAGGGTTTGAATAGGTATACATCATATAAATACAGTATTAATCTGTTCTTTTTTTAAAATTCTTCAATGCGAGTAAAAGTGAAAGAGAATGAGAACTCATGATAATTGCTCTCCATTGTTCTAACTGATATTTCAGGCATTTGGAAAGCTTGTTCAACATATTCAGTCTAATTACTTGACATACTGGAGTTTCTTAATTGAAATCTGTTTCATTTACCATTGGCCCTATGCAGTTTGTTAGTAAACTACTACCTTGAACATCACCATTTCGTTGTTCCATCTTGACAAACCTATACATCCGTGGTGACAATCGTGTGCTTATTTTTTGTTTTGTTCCTATTAACAATCTAAGTAAACGATGGAATGATACTGAAAGCTTTAGAAGCGGGGGCACATGTCATGACAGGACGATAAAGATTACAACTGACATTGCTTGACGAAACGTAAACGACAAGAAACATTGCAGTTGAAAGATTGTTCTCTCGAGTATTCCGTTAAACATTTTCTTATCGGTACCTATAGCAACTATAGCCAACAAACAACAATTGCTGCCTATTGTCCCTGGCTAGTTGAGATTTCACGGAGTGATAAAAATGGACGCCAGATGAAGGTTTAATTGCCGAATCGACGAATACTGCATTTGATCCTACAACTATTTCTTATCTCTTCTTCTCATACACTAATACACGTATGGACATTCATATGTGTGTGTATATGTGTCACCCCATACAAAGAAAAGACTGTCGTTAGTTTTGAAATAACCATGGGATGGTGCTTTGTTTTCTCAAATAAAGAATCGTCAAAAGCGTGACAAAGTACCATTGTCGGTAAGAGCTTCTCCCCTTCGTATGTTTAGTGAAGATGATGCCTGAAGTGTTGCCGTCGCTATTGTTACCACCACCAAGCCAAATTTGGTCAATTATACTCACTTTTTTGTGTATTCATTTTATCATGAAGTACCATTTCTGTTGTTGTACATTCACCAATTATTTTCTGTTTGGACTTCTAATTTGAATATAAATTTGTAGGGTGTGTGTATGTGTGTATGTGTGCATTTCAATCGAAAATCTTGAATGAAATGAATATAATCAGTTTAATGTTTTTTTTCTCTCATATTATTGTTGTTGTTATTTTGAGGATATAATGGAAATGCTGCCGAAGTCGCCTGTTTCATTAGTCCTTGGAGACTACAGAAGTTGTTGGGTCACGGTCTGATTGTAGTTCTCTTTTATAAATCCTAACAAGCTCTCCCGTATCTTGCTGGAAGTTCCAATCATGCCTGAAGTGCAACCAACTCGAAATACCGAAATCGGTTACAATGCGACCAGATAACGAAGCTACGATATTTTCTACAAATAACGGACAATCTTTACAGAAACAAATATCCAACGAACAATCTTAACATACACATATATTATTATATTTCTATACAATCATATAAATAAGCATTGTTCATTGTTATGTAGTTTAGTTCAGTCATTTCTAAATGCACTGTAATAAAAGTGCACAATTCTTTTCTGTTTTGGGTGCTTATTAACTTTTACGACTTCAATAGTGCATTAAGGATTGGTAGTTTTTATCTTGTTTTCTAAAGTTATTACAGTCAATCGCCTCCGTAATCCAGATGCATATTATCCTTCTATTCAGTATATCAACTCTAACGTTAACTCTGAGACGTTCTCTAACAAATTGAACCGTTAAAGTTATTGTAGTGACTATAAACGTTGGCTTGGCGTTGATTATTTGCGCTTTACTAAATCCAGACATATTGCTGACGAGACCTGGTCTACAACACAATACCGAACAAATTACTTCACTATTTCCTATGTTCAACAAAAATCTACTGCTCCTATTACACGACTATTGTCTAACAATAAGTTTGTTACTAAACTTATACTTCGACAACAAATTTTTTTTTTGTTTCTCTATTATATGAAAAATTTACGAATAAAAGAATTCTTTGTGAGCAGGAAAAATACAAAACTGTTTTGACGAAATGCCAGAATTGTAGAAAACAACATTAATACTATGCGGACGGGTGAATACAATGAAATAAATATAAAACTCCCATTTGCCAAACTTGTTTGTTTGTCATGAAATATATCTAAAGAAATTTATTATAACACTTGGGAAATTTTTTGATGAGTGACTTGACAGACTAAAGATGAAAAGAGTTTTATTGTATAGTTGACAAGTTCAAAAAGACCAACATTTACTATTTGTTGCAGCAAAATTGTTAACTTTTCATTCCATATTCCATAGTAATTAAAAAAATACATATATGATTTTGTTACAGAAATCACGTCTACAATTTGAGTTTGAGCGATATGGGTGAACAGCAAAGGCTAACATGGTATTCGAACGAGCAAGATGCAAAAATGTGTGTCATGAAAGGCAAAGACGAGGTAAGACACAGTTTTTTTTTTAATTCATCTTCCCTTTTTTGATAAAACAAGGATAATTGGATATATTTTCTTCCCCCTTTTCGTCTAATTATTTTTGAGAAATTATTTTGCCATTTCGAATTCCTTTGCAATGATATTTCTGTAAAATGTTGAAATGTGAAAGGTCGTGTAGGCTCACATTTCATTTGAGTGGTCGTCGTTTAATTAGACTGCGACAGTTATCTGCTGGTTTATGTGCATCGTTCACAATCGAGACAGGCAGACCATTAATGAAGCAGCTTCAACCACTAGCGTATAAAATAGTGGAAATTGTGGTAGTGCTATGCAGACAATTAATTAGTCAATTCATTGAGTAGAATGAATGGACTGATAGTGATGTTGTTGCAGCATAAATTCTATCTTTGCACGTTTTCACCCCCTTAATGAAGACTCTAATGATTAGTAATTTACATTATAGGTGAATTATAAACGAATCAGTTGAGATAAATTGAAAAAGTTTAAAAAAAAATTATTGAATAACTGTTATCGAGAGATGTTGGCAGTTATGTCACTTATTGAATGCGATCGATATTGTGAAGGGTTCTTAAGGCGTTCAGGCATCATGCTATCGTCGACATAACGATCAGATCAAAGCAACATTAAGGCATTCTAGATTTATCAAAAGTATCTCATCGTTCAATAATCGAAGCTGAAAGTTGTTGGGCTACTAACGTAAGATTCTTTTTGTATATATCTATGTTTTTACATTTTTCCTCTCAGTTTAAAAGTTGAAAATTTAATTAACTTAATATGTTCGCATCAAACAGTAACGATGGATTATTTTTGTAAGAAATGTTAAGAAATAATGTTGGGCAAAGATTAGCTCTTGTGAAATATTGTGCTACTAAATTGTAGTTTTTGTACAACACAAGAAAGTTCAAAATAATTTGAGCAAAGGAGATGGAGAACAAGAAGTTTGTGGAAATTTGTCGGCGTCGCCTTCGCTGACGCTGTAGTTGTTGCAGACGATGAAGACGACGCCGACGATACAAAGACGCCTGGGCTGGTAAGATAATCTTCAATTCCGTGGAATAGTTAGGATTAAGGTCGTCGTAGTAACTTTGTGACGTACTCTATTAAGATCACCGTCGGTTCCGTTGTAATTAGCAATCATTAGGTTTACGTTACACTGCCACCCATTCACTTAACTTATGTTTTAACGGTAAATTAACAAACAACTGAGATGTTAGGTAGTATAGTATTCAATCTAATAGGTGGTCGTCGTCGTCGTACTATCCGTTTTACCATCATTTAGATTATCGATCGTTGAAAGTCGTATTCTGTATGCAAATTTTGCTTAGGCCGTTGAACACTCGGGGAAAATATAGTTTTGGTATGTTGGGAAATTACTAAGAAACGAGTTTCCAACAAAGTTTCAACTCTCCACCGACAGATAAGGCCGCGTCGTTGATACGACGCTTATCTTTGTTTTTATACTGAAAATGCCCTTTTTATACCGCAGCTTATGGAAATTACGAATATTATAATTAATGAAAATTACTCTACCAAAATTGCATTAAAAACTCTAATTTCATGCAGATTTCACTTTTTAATGGGATATCTTCGTAAGTTACCAATTCTCCTTCAACATAATCATTATCTCCGTTCTTAGTACTTTTTAGTGTATTACGTTACAATGTGCCGTCGGCCAATTAGATAATTAAGAACTGTCAGGTATTAATTAAATTAATGACTTGATGAAAAATACAACGCGCACAGTTCAGCTATTTGAAACCATCTGTAACAGTTGGTAACTTAATTGGTAAAAGATTTACCTGGGAAATAAGTGAAAACTAGCCTCCCCCTTTTAGGCTGGTATAAAATTAATTACATAATTAATGAATCCTTGTACCGAAAAAAGTAAATATTTATTTTGTGCTCTTTTCTACCATGACGTACGGCCATATTATAATGAACCAGCACTTGAATCGACTAATTATTAAAAACGATTTTAATTACAACCGTACAACTTAACTTGTTGTCCTCAAGCTTGTGGCCAACAATTTGTAGTGAGCACTTCCATTATATATAACGACAGTTTGCCAGGTTGCTACCTATGAAGGACGTCATTATTTCTTTATTTGCAGTTAGTTGTGTGCTGAGTTCAAATTAATTAATGTCTACGGACAGTGCGTCTAATTCTTGGAGAGTGTCAGATTTTCTTGAATGTGCAATACGAGAACAGTGAAAAATATAGTTTGACTGCTAGTGACGCATTGAAGGGCATACTTATCAGATTGTGTTCCATGCTTGTTAGTTCCTTTTTGCTTTTCCACTTTCTTACATCCATTTAAGTATTGATTCCACCCGCATTCTCCATTTATTCTTCGTCTGAATCAAAAACATTAGATGCTGTTTGTTTCATTAACAAGACGAAAAAAAAAGATACATCAGACAATAAGGTTGTTGAGTATCTCGAGATTCCCACTACGAACATCTAATGGAATAATTTATTTAGTAAAATGCAAACATTTTTCAATCCGCCCATTTCGTTCTAATGCAATAAAATGAAATTCTAAATTTGGTTTTGCGTCAATGTTCAGCAAGTTTTTGCCCGAAACAATTTTGAACGAAGTTTTTTAATCCAGTTTGATTAATTACGTTTCATCACAAATCCTAAAATGTTCTTTCATGAATTATTATGTTGATCCGTCCGTTACTGCCTTTACCACTACTACCACCATCACCACCGCCCTTATTCTTACTACCCTTGTCGTGTAAAATGCAAGATAGATAATAAATGTATCAACATGATTACTGGGCGTACCAAAAAAGAAATGGCGGCCACGCAAAGTTGTCTATATTCTTTAGAGATGTCTTCATGCAGCTTCTTACAAAAGAACCGCTTTCAAGAGAAAATGATGCCATTATTTACAATCTTCGAAGTTGAAAGGAGCAAAAAACTTACCCATTGAAAGCATCTCCCAACTGAGCCACTCAACATCCTAGATATTTGCTTCATAATAATCGAAAAGTGTTTCCAAGCATTTTGACAACTTTGATGTTTTATTGTTCTCATCATGATTAAGATCCATACAACTATCATCTAGAAACTTTAATTAAAACACAAAGAACGAGTTGTGTAAATTGAAACAATTAGATGACCTGAAGGATGACTATAGTTGGTGGTGGTGGCGCGTCGTAATATGAAAGAAGAGTTGACGGTCATTAAGACCTTCTCAAGTCTGGTTTCCTTGATTAAAAAAGAAATGGACAAAGGAGTTGAGAGAAAAATGGGACGTGTTCCCGGAAGAAAAAGGGACGGTCGTTGTAAATGTTACAAAGCGGAGAGAGAAGAGGATCGATACGCTCCCTGATGTGTGGTCGTATCTGCGCCGTTTCAGAACACACTACTACACTGAAACCTTTTGCAATTTCTCTAGCATTGTCATCAAATGCTGGAAGAATTGCCTTGGGTGGCTCTTGTCGACGATGACGACACGTGATTTTGCGGACTGTCCAAATCATCCATGGCTCTTATCTGGTCTTTGTTTCGTTCAAACGCTATCTGAGAAGAGGTGAATATTCAATTCGTATACGTCTGTTCACACTGATAGCACGAAATTTTCGTACAATCAGGACAAAATAGCATACCCTCACTCTTATTTGCATTCAGATTCTAAATGGTACAGAATTTTTTAGCTAAAACGTTCCAATCTCAGCTATTTTACGGTTTTTTTTTTTTGTTCAGTTTCTATTCTATCTAGTCGGTCTGATTTAATGTTTCTATTTGTGTGGTTGCTTTTGGTTCAGCGTTTTTGCATCAACACATTTTCTCTTCTCCTCCACTCAGTTCTTATCTCATCATCAACATCTGTCCTTCACTCTAATTGCTTTCTCTAGCTCTATCGAAGCTAAATAATCAGTTCCGTGTAGCTATTAGACTGATTCTCAATAAATTAGCTACTGTATCGACTGTGCTGTCAGTTTGCTTTATTATCGGCGGCATCCAAGATTGATACATCGCCTCCACTATTATCAGTGTTCTTGACGATTGATGAAGATCCATGTTTGCAGCATCATTCGTCCATTTGCATCATTTCAAATCAACCCAGACATCTATGTTCTGTACTTAGCTTTCATGTAGTAGCATTACTATACATCTAATCAATAGTAAGACATATCCAGGGCCGCGCCAAGTGGATGCAACGTACACAAGGCGCCTTAGAAATTGGGCGTCAAATTTCGTGAAATTTAGGTAACTTGTACAACTTTCTTGTAAGAAATTGTTTGGTGATGCCTTAGAAGCGCGTTTTGCACACGGGCGCGCAATCATCTTGGCACGGCCCTGAGCATGGCGCATATATATTGTACATCCTTAGGTCTTGGTGATGACATAAATTACTAACCTAGTCATCTGGGTGAATTAACCCCCCTTTGTAATAAAATATTTAAAGACAATAACCTCATATCGTGTTTCATTATGTTTAGATGAAGCCATTAGCGCTCTATTAAAAATTCAATAGGGTTGGCAGTTCAAATACCACAATTTTTATTATTTCCTACAAAAATGTCGAATACAAAAAAAATTTAATGGCAAAATCAACCTTTATTTATAATTCATGTCAATACATAAATCTATATTCAAATCAAATCAACACGTGCCTTTAATTACTTTCTCTTTTCCGATGGAATATAATTTGAAAAACCCCAAAGTTTTAATTTATAATTTAATTTGGTTTATAGGAAAACTGCCAAAACTACATAAGAATCATGGCAAAGACGGCGACTGGTCGGTTATTGCTCTGCGGCACAAATGCCTTCAAGCCAGTCTGTAGAGAATACAACATACTTAATGGAAACTATACAATGGAAAAGGAAAAATCAGGACAGGCGGTCTGTCCTTATGATCCCCATCATAATTCAACTGCAATTTATGTGGGTAAGTAATATTATTATTAAAAAAAAGAAGCGCATACCAGTACAACAATCAAGCATATATTTAAAAATTCGGGTCCTATTCGTATATCGCTCAATAATTGGCAAGTTTATCGTTAGTTTTTATTTTAGCAATTGACAGAGAGTGATTGATAAATCGTTATTTGAAAATTTTAGGAAAAATTGTGTACTTGAATAGATAAAATGTCATGATAATGTTTAAGTCTGACAAATTACGTGATTATCAATACAGTTCCCGATACTAATAATTTTCCTTAATGGCAAATTTTGATTCATTTTTCCTTCAATCACACTATACTTCAATCAAATAATAATTTTATCTTAAAATAATTTTCTAATTCCTTTTTCAGTAACTTATATGCTTTATTAGTCTGTCTGTATTCTATAGCTTGCCAACTTTTCTTTTGAATCGAGATAATGGCTATAAAAGGTTAAATAAATTAGTTTGACTGATGATGAAGATCACATCATTTTTCGTTTAGATCTTAATACGATCCAGGACATATTTATCCCGTCTATTTGTCCGATTTCATTAATCCCATCTTCGTCTTTGTTGGAGCACAAGCACAACTCACAGAGTTAAAGCGCGTGGGTGGTTGTTTCTTGTGGGAGTTTACCACATTCAACTGAAAATAATCAATTTGAAAATGATGGTGTGCTGCTCGGCGCTTTTATAAACGAAATTAATTAAAATCAGCAACGAAATTTAGACGACCGCATCGTAATTAGGAATCAAACGAAATCTAAAATTAAAGTCCAAATTGATATATAATATTCAGTTAAATGGTTATGGTAGAAATATGAAATTAATTTGCAGGAAAATTGCTGGTTTTTAGTTCATACATTTGTATGTTGGACACTTGTTCGGTGGATAGTTTTCATTATTAAATTCTAGCTGAAATAAGAGATATTCATAAATAATAATTTAGTTATAATGTAGAGAATCATTCAATAAAGGGAACATATGTGTTGGAGCATATCTAATTTACATTATTGCAACATACCGGCATTGGGAAGGTAGAAATTTAGATCTTTACATAAACCACATCACACGACCAATCCATTAATGACATCTACCTGAAGTTCTTTGTTCTGGAAAATCATATTCCACACGCACACACATATATACCACCAACACAATTTCCATCGTATATACCATTGAAATACGAAGATATCAATTCTTATCACATACAATAACTACATATGTAAACATAAATGTATTCACCCGTATTTACTTTATTTCAATATAAAACTTTGTTTTCAATTGATTCTCTAAAAATAACATTGATTGATTGATTGATAAATTAATGTGAAATCAATATAGTATGGGATTGTTACAGAATTTAGTAACTATCCCAATTCTGAAATTAATTCAGTTATACAAGAGTATAGATCGTTGTTCCCTCACGTTCATAGTAGGTAGGTAGGTAGGAACAACTTCAAAGAGAGCCTAGGAGACGTTTTGCATAACGATACGCTATACGAATAACCAAACGCCTTTAATGAAGATGTTATATGCATATTTGGTTGTTTAACATCAGATTCTATTATATGATAGTTTTATATTAATATTTATTTGAAAATAAAATCAACTGATTAAAATTCAAATAGAAAGACACCACAACAACAAGCTAGAGACACACAATAGTGTAATAAAATAGTAGTGAATGATTTGTTTCCGGATGACGGGGTTCTTTTACGATGTCTTTAATTGAATGAATTTTAAAAAAGACCGCAATCACTAGTAGGTATATGACTAGAAGAATATTAAGTAGCATTAATACAAAGATCTACCTAGACACCGGTCGTCAAATTAAAAGATGCATTCATTATTCACTACGAAGAGTGAATAGATACTCGGTGGGATTCTGTAACGAGTCATTGCCAACGGCAACCGTTTTGATAGGTAAACGATTACGTCGTCAAGACTTTGAGTTGAAAAACTCGGCCAACAAGTCAATGAGGACTACATACAGAATGCCAAAGTTCCGATTGACGATCAACTCCGACAGTCAGGAAGCAAAGATAACGATGACTTTGTTACAGAATCTCACCGTTTATCAAAATTTGGATGAGTAAATAAACATTTTGTCTATTAATTCTAGATGGGGATCTGTACACGGGTACTGTGGCCGATTTCAGTGGTATGGATCCCATCATCTATCGTGAAACATTACAAACGGAGCAATATGATTCAATGAGTCTTAATGGTAAGTTTTTTTTGGAGGCTTTTTTTGACTTTTTGATTTAATAAACACTTAAAATTCTCTTTCAGCTCCTGATTTCGTCAGTTCAATGACTCAAGGTGATTTTGTCTATTTCTTTTTCCGTGAGACAGCTGTTGAATACATCAATTGTGGCAAAGTAAGTATATGTCTGTATTGATTGGTATGTATATGTGTGTCTGTGTGTGTGTGTTTATTTTTATTTTGTACATCCTCATCATCATCATCATGAACAGCAGCAATAACACGTCATTGTTAACTTTGTCAATATTTTCTTTAATCTTCATCATTCAGGCTGTCTATTCTCGTGTGGCGCGTGTCTGCAAGAATGATCGTGGTGGTCCACATCGTTTCCGGAACCGATGGACATCATTCCTAAAATCCAGACTAAACTGTTCTGTCACTGGAGAGTTTCCTTTTTACTTTAACGAGATACGTGAGTATAATATTCATTAATATTGTAGGTATTGTATCAGTAACAAATGTAGATGAAAAACTATAGAAGAAAAAAAATGGTTCGTTTACCTTTTCCACATTTTCGTTTAATAATAGATTGTTGTTTCGTTCTCAATTAGTTGGTTTCAAGTCAATAATTGTGGATTGTGGAATGCAATCGTACGGGAAGTTTTAAGTCAGCCACAATCACAAATTGTGATTAAGTTATCCGGTCTAGTTACTAATGAAGTTAGACGGGTTAGAAAAGATGTACCACGAGTGTTTTGCACGTAACAAGCATTTTAAATTAAACCTAGATAATGGGTTTGTGATGTTAATCTATTTACTGACGAAATTAGGTGTTTCTTCTCTTAACACAATCAGTATATTTATGCTTGTATAGGCTTGTTAGATGTTGTATCTATTTTATAATTTAGGTACTGAAATCCATCCTATCCGTAATCAACCAATCATTCATTTACAAAAAGTGCAAATTTCTCGAAAGATCTCCTAAAAGAATATATCGGCTGATATCTTTTAATATCGGGGAACGTAAATTTTTTTTCTTGTTTGAAACTGCTGTGAATTTTATTACATTTTGATTACACAGCTGTTTCAGTTCTTTCTATATTTTCGAAAAAAAAAATATATCCCCTGCGAGGGAGATGACCACCATCAGTTCGGTTCGTTATTGATTCCATGTTATCGTTGCAAAAACAACCCAACCTTATAATGAAAAATGAAATTCCATTACTATTTTCTGTGTACCTCTATGGTAGGAGAACAAAAAAATATATATTAGGTATATACCTATAGGTATAAACGATTTTTGTCCGCCCTCACAGAAAATTCTATAAACGCATATGGTTCAGTGCCGGACTGGACAGGGGAGGATATGAGAAGATTTCCTCCGGGGCCAATGAGTTTTTGGGGACCAAAAATTTACCTGTTTTCTATAATTCTGCAAACTTGTAACTTTCTACTGCTGGTGGTCTTTAAATGCCGTTTGGGAATATGATAGGAGTAGAAAGGAGGAACACCTACTACTTAGGGCTTCATGGATTGCGTCATCTTTCCTTATCCCACGCTGTCCAAACTTACTACAATTGAAAAAAAGAAAAACCAAAAGCTTTTATAAAAAATTCAAAGGTCGTGGTGTGTTTTCATTGATACACTTTTGCTGAATCTCTCCGATTAGGGTGTGCAGTCCCCCAACACTGATTATCGATGGTGGATGGTAGTGATTCATTTAGAAAACACAACCATTAAAACACTTCACATTGATAACTTTCACGGTTTAGTAGAAATTTCACCCCCGCACTGGCACTGATTCACTCACAAAACACACTATCTGCAGAACACTGACTATTTTATTTAAATTGATGGATTAATATTCTGATGTTGACTCGTCGATGTCTTGAAATCAACTGATTAGAAACTTGTAACAACGAAGGGCATTATGCAACTTTATTTTGAATGTATCGTTGTTATCAAAAACCAGAAACTTGTGTGTATACGTGTTTTGTACTATTGTGTCATTTGTAATTCGACGTAACAGCTACGTAAACAGTGCGGGACTGGGCATGGGGGATATGGGGAGATTTCCACCGGGGCCAATGAGTTTTTGGGGGCCAAAATCGTTTGAGGGGCCACCGATAATCTTTTAAGCTATTTTTGTTTTTTTTGATCATCAGCTGAAGGTACGAATTTTGAGATTGAGATTTTAAAGTATCATCAACTAATTTAATGATAAGGCTGGTGTTTAGATTTTATTTCAATTTACATTAAAAGATGCCAGAAATAAAAACGGATCAACGGTATTAAGGTCTAAATTTTCATAATTACATACCTTTTTATGTTTTTTTGGGGGGTGGCGCGCGGTTGAGGGTGGAGGATTGGAGATGAACTGAAACTTTGTCATTTAGAAAATCACTATGCCAGCAGATTATCCACGGTTTAATATCATCAAGAATAAAACTTGCTATAAACTCTATAAAGTCTTATGCTTTTGAATAAATAAAAGAAAATGGAGAAGGTAGAGAGAAATAAACCTCGATGTAATCGAAAACTTCTCAAAGAAGTTTAAACAACCTATTTCCCCATTTTTACCACCACCACCATCATTTTTTTTTTGATTTACAAAACACTCGATTCATTATTGATTTTTATCGATTTATAGAATCGGCTACCGAATTGATTGAAGGCCAGTATGGTGATGTTTCTGCTCAATTAATTTATGGTACATTTACAACACCACCGAATAGTATTTCTGGAAGTGCTGTATGTGCATTTAGTCTTCAAGATATCACTGATACATTTGAAGGAAATTTCAAAGAACAATCTGAATTGAATTCGAATTGGTTACCAGTACAGAGTTCTAAAGTGCCTGATCCTCGACCTGGACAGTGCCATAATGATAGTCGAACATTACCTGATCTCACTTTAAATTTCATCAAAGCACATTCGTTAATGGACGAGAGTGTACCGTCGTTCTTCGGCCAACCAATTGTAATTCGAACCATTTTCCAGTAAGTTGATTTTTTAGTCGTTTTCTTAACAAAATCAAGAACAATCTTATTCTGTTTTTCAGTTATCGATTCACACAGATTGCTGTTGATCCACAAGTTAAAGTTCCCGGTGGAAAAACTTACGATGTACTCTTTATTGGAACAGGTACGATTTTCATTAATCATTTTATTAATATTTCGATTAAAAAAATTTTTGTTTTAATCTAGATAATGGAAAAATTATCAAAGCTGTAAACGCGTTATCAGCCGAAACCCGTCACGGTGTCCGACCGGTAGTTATTGAAGAGATCCAAGTATTTCCATCTCATGTACCAATTCGAAATATAAAAGTGGTGAAAAATAATCGTCAAGAAGGTCGCCTGATTGTGATATCAGATGGTGAAGTACAATCACTTCGATTGCATCGTTGTGATAGCAATAAGATTTCGAGCTGTAGTGAATGTGTAGCACTTCAAGATCCATATTGTGCCTGGGATAAAGTTCAAGGCAAATGTCGATCTCATGGTTCTGGTCGATGGGGTGAAGAAACATATTTCTTTCAAAGTATTGCAACTGGCCAACATCCAGCTTGTCCATCACCGAAAATCAATGATCGAGATGCTGGTTCAGTTGGTGGTCTTAGTTCTAGTCAACCAAAATTCAATGCAGACCATCAACCTGGTCGGCCTGATGGTCAAGTTATCAATATAATGCAAGAAGAAAATTTCAATCGTAATGGTAAAGTTTTAATTCAAACAGATAAGTGTTAACGTCTAAGGTTTGTGATTTATGTTTTTAGATCCGGCAGTTGCTGCTGCTGAAACTATTCCAACTCAGTATTCAGTAGAAACGTTGATAATGTCGGTTGTGGCCGGTGCTGTATCAGCACTGGTAATGGGTTTTATCACCGGTTATCTATGTGGTCGCAAGTGCCATAAAGATGAAGATGATAATCTACCGTATCCAGATACAGAATATGAATATTTTGAACAACGTCAAAATATGAACAGGTATTTAATGTGGATTATTGATGAAATAAAAATAACGTTTATTTTAGTTCTTTGCCACTTTTTAGGATACAAGCTGAACCAAAGTTATTGCCTCAAGAAGAGGTTACGTATGCTGAACCAGTATTGGTACCGCAACCTCCACCCAAATTACATTCGCCAAAGAATACACTCCGCAAAGGACCCCATCAAAACAATGCTGAAACACTATTCCAATTCCAGACTGATACTGGTTATAATAGTCGTGATACGTATAGAGGTCGGGATAATTTCGGCACCCTACGTTCACACCAGGTTAGTAGTTGTTTGGATAAAATTAGTTGTTAATGTATAGTAAATATAATACTGTACACTTGCAACAAAATCAATTATTTATTGATGAAATTATTGGTTTTGCAGGGTGATAATTATAGGAGAGGCGATGGATTTGCCACAACCCGTAGCGTGAAGAAGGTATACCTCTGAGAAAACAGTGAGGAGGGCGGAGTGGGCGCTCGAAGTTTGGGAAGGCCACGGCCACCACGTTCTGGTCATAGTGCACTGCCAACAAGCAGTGGATCTTCCAGTTCCCCTTCGCCGCCCTCCTCATCGCCATCACCGACACCTCCACGTACTGCCTCCTATATATATAGGGCCTAACAGCCCTCCTACTCAGATGAATATGCTAAACTTATATGTGACCACATCCGATACTGATAACAAAAACAACAACCAAAAACCAAAAAATCCAGAAGATAACGCACAGGAAATTGTAAAAATTTCATATTGGTTGTGATATAATCAAGGAATCCCTTATCATTTCGGGAGATATAGTTCAGGATCGGATGTGTTTTGAGTAAAGTCAACTATTTTCAGATGAGATAAAATAGTTATAATATAATCAGTTCAATTAATGGAAACAGTTGTAGTTTTGGATAAATGGAGACGACGAGGTATCCAAAAAATTAGAGGGTGTGCTAGTGTGTATTGAATTTTTTTATATAGAAGATCTTAGGGCAGTGTCTTGGACGTGACGATAGAGACTCGTGTGTTATTGTATTTTTCATGATTAATAAGTGCTTCTTATGGATGTGTTAGATAAGAATGTCCGTATTTAAAAGAAGAAGAAAAAAAATTAAAATAAATAAATAAATAGATTGTTATGATTTTAGCGCAAACATTGTGATTAGATTGTATATTCTTTAGCTATAGAGTATTGTTCCATCTGTATCTTTGTTAAAATATCTTCATATTTTATATAATCTATATCAGCTGAAGCCCTGCTGTTGTACGCGTTCATACAGGCCCTTTCCTGCTCATTGTCAGAACAAATCCAATATATTGAGCAGGAGATTATTGAATCCAATTCAATTCTTCTTTTTTATATCTCGATTTCGGAACATTTTGCTAATTACGAATAATTAATTATTGATACATCTAGTAATGTATATAAATAAGACTGAAAATATATAAATACTCCATTGTCCAAAATTTTAGACAGTTAATTAATAATTCATTTCTCTTTCATGCATAAATCCGACACATAGTCCATGAAACAAGGAAACAACAACAACAATACCAACAACAATTGCAATGGGGAATCGTTGTTGGTGTTTTTGTGCAGTTGATTCCTTTATATTTTTTGTGTCCTTTCATTACAGTACAAAATAACTTCCTAAGCTTGTGTGTGTGTG
>JAZBHA010000488.1:21770-35467 GCA_037464855.1 Iselma pallidipennis | reverse complement strand
AGTCTTAATATTAATTTCTCCTAAATGATTTTATTCAATTTTTTAATTATTGTTGCTCAAAGTTTTTCCATTCGTGTACATTGAACGAGTTCGTAAGTGAAACACCAATCAGTTGCATTGTTATTTTTTTTTTCTATTATTCATCTCTATATATACCCCCTTCATATTGCTTTGTCCACCAACCACCCACCCTCCAACAAATGTGAAACTCAGTCAATTTTTTGGCAACTTATAGAACGCAAAAGCGTCTAAATTTGTGTATCAAAGTACACAAAAAAAGAAACAAATTGTGATTGGAATTACAAGATGATGAATGAAACAGAAACACATATTATTATTGTGTGTTTCCTTTGGGAATGTTGCAATTTTTTGTTTTTCTTTTTTTAAGATTTTGTACATATTTTTAAATATAGTTATCCAACAATTATTTTAATATCAAATGAGAATAATGGTAGAGAACTAAAAATTGCAATAAACCCACTTGTTTTTTTTTATAATAATAATTATAATATAAGACGATTCCAGTAAAACCGAAACACAGACAAAAAAGTGTATTCAGCAACAACCATTTCCCAGATTTGTAAAAAAATATTGTAGATAGAATTTTATTATTAATAACTAGCATCTTATATTATATACCTAGTCAAGTTATATATTTAAAATTATTATACAAATTTGGCACTCTCTGAAATTTTATATTAGATATTTAGCATTTAGGTATCGTCAGTTAATTATTGTTTTGTGGATTTGTATTTTTCACCAGGATATCGTAACAAAATTGACTTTCCTTTTGTAAATTGTTTGAACCTTTGGCAAAAAAAAATTACATTTCTCTTCTTAGTTCCTAAGAAAGTATTGGAAATTTTTGTACCTTATAGTAAATATTTATATAGATTTGATGAGATATCCTGTTTTTTTAATTTTTGGTAATTTGTAAAATGAATTCTAATTAACAGTTGCTTCCTTGAATAATGGGACATATGCCCAGCCCATAATGCAGTTTTTTCTGCTAAATAGCTGTGCAAAAAAGTGAAAAAAAGCATTTTGTAATATCTTCTTTCGTCTTGTTTTTTTTTTTTTTAATTTAAATAATTCAAAGAGCTCTTTCAATATAATTATTATTGAATAGACTTTTAAAAATTATAATAATAATAAAAATGAAGATACATATAGTTCTAGTTAGTTGATAAGTATATTTGCAAAAAAATTATGTATGTCTGCAGTTTGTACTGATTCCAGTCTGACTTGTCTGGATGTTTGCCTAAGAAAGCCTTTAGCATTTATTAATAATAATAAAACATAATAATATATATTAACATCGTTACGTCATGCAAACAGTTATATATTATATTAAAAAAAACATTCCATATTCGAGAGATATTTAAATACTTGAAATTTGTCTTTAGGTATTTTTTGTCAATATCGTCTTAGAGAGATATTTGAGGAGAAATAAACCCGGTTACAATTCTAAAGAATAGAGATTATAAATTAAAAAAAAGGAGAAAAATCGGCGCTGCGAACGACATTTGTAATATTTGAAGAAAAAAAAACTGAGAAGAAATTTATAAAGCCTTTCGCAGATGTACTATATTTGAAAAAAAAGGATATTAATAATAATAATAGTAATAATAATAATAATAATGAAAGTGACACTTTTGTCCAGAACATTAGTTTATAACCAACTACCTATATTTTATCTTAATAAACTGTAGTGCAAATTTATATGCTCTCTTATCTAAAAAAAAAAAAATTAAAAACAATTTTTTTACTTCTAAGAAGTATCCATCTAATTATTATGCTTAAGGGAATTTTTGAATTTGTTTCATTTTTACGTGATCCTATTTAATGTATAATAATAATAATAATAATAATAATAATAATAAAATATTACTATATTCTGGGCAAAATGTATGATACCCATTTAATGATATTGACTTTAGACAACACAATGTATTCTTTGACTAGAAATAATAAAAGAAACTTAAATAGAAATAGTCGCCTTTCTGTTGTTTACCTTATTTTCATTAAAAAAAAAGCAAGGGAGGATCTATAATGAAGCTTATGAAGCTTCAGAGCCCCCAGCGCCTAGTTATAATCAAGTAGAATTTAGAAATAATGAGCAAAAGCAATGGGGAACAGCATTCTGGGCAAGAGTGAATGATCTATTAGCTCGCGTATCAGTGATATTGGTAGAATGTTTGTTAAAAAAAAAGAAAAAATAAACGCATTGATCGAGTTGATTAAGTTTCAGGACCCCCTGAAGCTTAAACTTGGTAATACAATCTGTGTTCTTTTTTTGGTGTACCTACGTCATTAAGGGGGCTCCGAACAAAACTAAAGCTTCAAGGCCCCTTAAAGAATATAAGTTTCAGAGCTCCCAAATGCCTGTTTGCAAGATTTTTGCCATCTAACTGCACCCCAAGCAAAAGGCTACACTGTATGATTTTTCGATTGGTAATTTACTGAAAATTGTTTTGGAAATACAACAAACTTTTAAAATTGGGGGTGTAAGTCCATTTCAACCCGGGTCATGGTTGAAGCCTTACTGTACTGCCGCCTTTAAGGCCGTTTGTACACCCGTTATCGTTATTTATTTACTTTCAGTAGACGTGCGTCGTTGGTGAAGTCTAGAATTCTAGTGGAGGGAATATTTCTAATAACTCCGCTAGACGGCAAGCTATAAAGCCCTTTAGCGCCTCACAGTGCCATAAAACAGGTCCTACATAATATGGAGATGTTTTCTTAGACTACAGTGTTTCATTAAAAGTCCTATAATCTGCCTTAGATGTTTCCTGTGCAACGCCAGAAATTACTTAGAAGCTCCCTTCGTAGGAACATTCCCGGTAATCCCTCCTAGTTTCTGTTCCAATTGTTCCATTATGAACCTAATTGTGTCCGCATATGTGTTGTCACATCCAGGGTCTAGATCTAATTAGACACTCGACTTATATTCAACTTAAAACTCCATCCAACAAAGCCAAACAATGCAAATCCTTATGAATTTCTTGTGCCCACAACAAAAAGGATTTCGATAATAACTGGACGGCGTTTGAAAGTGAATTGCTTGGAAGACCTATAACAATAATCTTGAAGAGAATTGTATTTGGCGCTTATCCTGACGAGTCCTGCGACAGTGGCGTCCTCAACATCACGACCGACGCTGTTGGTCCTGTCGTGATGCAGCTTGCAATTGCAAGGTTATCTACTATCATGTTGAATAACCCCTACAAATAAACGTATTATCTAACGATAAGTGTGATGCAGGCCAAGGACAATTTCCGAATTTGTCCACCAAAATAACCGAAAAAAAACCTAAAAACCAATCATTCTGGTGCTTCAATTTGATTATGCGTATAAAGTTTTCGCGAGTGATTGCATTTATTGTTGTTTTCGCTAATGCTATAGTGTTATATTATAGTTTACGTCTTTTTGTTCAATTCAACGGTTTCCAAACTGATCCATCACCAACGATTAAAGCTTCAACAAGATCACCAATTAAACATATCAGTCGATTGGTTACAATAATTATTAGAGATTTTGAACCAAATGAGAATGATGTTTCTGCAACTGTACAGTCATTCCTTAATATTTTCCCTAATATACAAGTTTTTATTGTTTATGACACTATCCCGTATCCACCTTTAGATATTTTAAATTTCGGTAATACATCTTTGAAAAATATCAAAGGTATTAATTTGAGTCCAAATTTAAAAGTTGGCTTCAATGAACGTTATCCGTTATATCAGGTACGAACGAAATATGTATTGTTTGTTCCTGATTCAAGCAGGATAACAAATAGACAAATCATACAACATATGATCAATGAATTGGCCAAAAAACCTGAAGAACTGGTCGTTACATCGTTCACTAGTAATAAAAATCTACAATGTCTTCGAATAAATATTAATATTCGTGAATGGATATTGAGATACAGTACATTGAAGAGTACAATTTGTGATGCAATCACTGGTAAACATGTTATCCTGGCTGAAACTGATCTACTCAAACAATTACCAGATATATTCCTGCTACCATTCCCGCAGTCGCTTTATCTCCAAACAGCAGCAATTTCTATCAAGGTTTCTATAATTCTATTAAAAAAATACAAATATTCGATTGTGATAACAATAATTCTAGGTGAAAATTTTGAAAAATTCCTATTTCCAAGATGGTAAACCCCTGATGAAGTCACACCATGCCCAATGGAAATACAAACAATTAGAACAGCAACGTTTGAAACGACTCTACGAAAATTTCAGTTTGAAACAAATAGTTCGTGAGACTGGTTCAAATGAATGGTATGGTTGTACACGTGAAACACCACGATGTTTTGGTCCAATTATTGATTCAATGCCATCGTATCTATATGAAGGAAAATGGACACCACCATGTTGTCTGTCAAATCTAAGAAAAACAGCTAAACATGTTTTTAGTCATTTGGATGAATCCGGTATTCGATATTGGTTAGAAGCTGGTAGTCTTCTAGGTGCTATGCGTAGTGGTGATATTCTCCCATGGGACCATGATGTTGATGTTGGTTTCAATCGTGATGATTTAACTAGAAGTATATGGTTGGGGAAAGCACGTAATCGACCAGTAACCGATAGTAAAGGTTTCTTATGGGAGAAGGCAACAGAAGGGATTTTCTATCGTGTTTATTATAGTAAAATCAATAAAATCCATATTAATTTGTTTCCATTTTATTCACGAAATGGAACAATGATGAAAGATGCTTGGTTTACAAGTCATAAAAATATGGAATTTCCAGAAAATTTTCTACATCCAATGAGTAGTATTGATTTTATTGGACGACAAGTACCTAGTCCGAATAATATTAGAGATTTCTTAGAACTTAAATTTGGTAAGGGCGCTATTGAAACACCTGAATATCCTGACCCAAGTAGACTTGCATTTCCGTAAGCATATTTTGTGATAAAAGAAAAATTTGACGATAGAAAATAGCGCATATATTCTGTGATTTTTTCTTTGCTTTCTTGTTATTTGTATTGTAAAATAAAAAATAGAGAAAATTGTATCTTCCAGGATATTAATTCAAAGCAGTTTTTCTTTTTGGGTTTCAAATAAATTGATTTGAGATAATATCGAGTTACTAGTTTTTGCTCAATAATTGATAGAATTTATTTTTTTGGTGCCAAATAATTCTTGTTTTTATTATTGAAATATAATTGTTGTATTGATATTGTAGAAATATATTGTGTGTTAATAAATTAAATGATTATAAAATTTTAAACGTCTGATAATGCAACATCTAGTGGACGATTCAATGTTGTTGGTTCTCGAACTAAAGCCAATAATGCATCTAATTTCATACACTGCAGTGTACGTTGATCTAAATGTTGTTGTTTCTTTGGTGGTTTACACATTATCCTTAAATTTGGTGATAGTTTTAATGTCGTCACACCTCCTCTACAATTATTGATTTGTTTAAGAAATTTATAAACAAATTACGTAAAATTTTAATTTACTTATCATCACCCACTATAATGATAGGCATTCGTTTATTAAACTGTACCCTTGTCAATTTACCAGTTTTCTTTGAAACTATAGCTTGTACACAGATTGATTTGTATTTGTTTACATTTATATCAAAAACATACACTTTACCATCTGCTGTGACGGCTGCAAAAACTGTTGAAGAGTACGGTGCCCATTTAACATCACCAACACTAGAACCTACATCGAAAACAAACAATGGCTCCCTAGAATTATCATAAAATCATTCGAAATCCTCACAAATCGATGATACAATTTAATACAATCTGCCATCTTCCCAGATTTTAATCCTCCAATCAGCACTACACGATATAAAGATATCACTATTGAATTTATTATAAGAAATTCGATAGACTGGTAATTGATGGGCATTATAAGTTAAAATATATGAAGAACTATAGAATGTACTGCATTTATATATTTGACCCTCTTCAGTACCAACCAAGTAAATCAAAGGATCCGTTGGGTGGAATTTAACACAACTTGCGCAACCTTCAATTGATCAATTTTAAAAAAAGCTCTATTGCAGGAGGCATTGTTACCTTTAACCCGTAATTTAGTACCATCAGGCCCTATAACATCATCTGTACCCAAAAACAAAGTTATTACAGTTGTAACAACTAAATCGTTTTGCATTAAAACCCAATTATTGATTTTACCATCAATACCAATTGAATAGAAATTCATTTCACCATCTGGTAAATCTGGTGCCCATTTAACTTCCCATACCATTCCTCTATGTTTATTTAAAACACTATTACTTTTATAAATTGGTTCAATGGTAGTTAATTGCATATTGAAAACATTCACCATACCATCATATAATCCAATCACAATCATATATGGAAGTTTTGGATGTATATGAACACACATAACTGCTGAATCTGTCATACGAACATAATCAGGATATGAAGGATTCTTCAACGTGTATAAACATAAAGCTCCTTCATTGAGAGGTTTTGTAAAATCCACTAAATCCCAAAAGATTATCAGAAACTATGTAAAAAGAGAGTTATAAGCTTCAACTTACTAAATCCATAACAAACAGCGAATAGATCGTAATAATAAGGATTCCAAGCTAAATCTGTTACAGTACTTTTTCGGGTTTTATCATAAGAAAATTTCCATAATGGTAATAGAGTACCTTCATCTTCTCGAAACTCATCCGATGGATCATCCCAATATCTATAATCTATGGGACGGAAATAATAACATTTTTTCCATGATTTATTATGTTTTATACCTTTAGCAATTTCATCGTAAGTATTTTGATTCACCATTCTCTCTAAAACTTTCCAACATTCTCGAATACGAGCTTGAACCACTTCACTTATACCAATTTTACTTGGTTGTCGTTTAATAATCGGTTGATGTTTTGTAATTGGTGCACGTGTACTTTCCAATTTTAATCGTTCCATCTCTTTTTCACGTTGTTGTGCATCATAATCAGTTTGCATTGCATCAAAAATGACCCATTGAAGAACATTTGCTGATAAATTCGCCATTGATGGTGGTATTGTTTGAGTTTCTTGAGACTATCAAGAATTTGATTAACAATAGTTTTATTGGAACAATTAAAAACCTACTCGATTTGGATTGTTGTAAGTTAAAGCAGCACGATCACAGAAATTGAATTGATTTGTTAGTTTCTTTTTTCGGCCAGGTGTTGTTGGAGTTGCTTTAGTTCTAACTACAACTCCTTCGTCACCTTCTTCACCTTCTTCACCGTCATCACCTTCTTCCTCAGCTTGTGGCTCTTCAGGTTTCGTTTCAACGACTTCACTAGTTTCGGTTTCAGTTGATGAAACTTGAGCCGTTACTTCTTGTTCGTTTGTCTCTTTTTCATCAACTATTACATCGTCTTGTTCTTCAGTTTCTTCTAGACCTTCTAGTAAAGTGGCGGCTGAAATTTCCGAAAATTCATAAGAAACCTTCTAGTCTTCGAAAAGATAACTCACGATCTAGTCCCATTTCAAGATATTGTTGTCTAGCTTCTTCGCTCTCTTTATGTATCTGGATACCTTGAGTTTGATAAACGATCAATGGAGGTGGTGGTAGTGGTAGAGGTATGAAAGCATTCTCTTTATAATCAAATTGTACAAGATTATCAGGAGGCTGAGGATCATCAGTTGTTAAATATCTTCCTTGAATATCCTTCAACTCCTAAAAAAACAAATTTATTTTCTTGATAAAATAATTAAATTGAAATTTGGATTTTTCACAGCATCGGTAAGTTCAAGTTGGTCTTTTGGTTTTAATAACAATTTTCCTCTTCTCCACTCATCTAACTCATCGCCATCATCAGTTTTCGTAACTGGTCCTGACGGTTTCTTCTAAAATACAGTGAAACTTTGGCATAGATTTTTGCAAATTTTGGAAACTATATTTACCACATTTTTTGACTTCTTTTGACTTGTTGGAGGCATTTTCCAATGATATACAATGGATAAAGTCAAATTTGACAATAAATATTTAACAGTTGCTATAGCAACTACAAGAAGTCGTGTTTTAATGTCAGTTTAAGGCGTATTTAATTATTATTCGTCTTCCGTTTTTGTAAATCAATAAGATAAATAAATAAAGCGGGTTTTTCCTTTAGAAACAATAGTGAAATATTTCGGATTTGAAATTTAGCCGGCCTCCAAACCATTTTATTGATTTTCAAGTGCCACCTAGAGCATCTATCATGGCGACAGCTTTATCGGTGTTATCCTGTTAGTTAGATGTTTGTCCTTGTTCAAAACACATCGTAATTTATTCCTATTTTCCTCCTGTCTCCAATAAAAGATAATGTGAATAACAAAAATTGAAATGGAAGACAGTGGAATTGACAGTGGAGACCATAATGGGGACCCATCTTCTAATAAACCACCGGTAAGTCAATCATTGTGTGTTTGTGTGTGTTTTTTTATTCACTCCCCTTTGATTCGATTCCTTATTGCCTCATTTATGTTTAAATGTCACGACATTCAGAAATATCATCGGTGACGTTGTTTATAGAATAGTGATTCGTCGTCCAGTGCTAGTAGTAATCGTTCACCACCACCACCTAGACCATTACCAACATCACGACAATTACAAAGGAAACTGGAAGCCCGAATCGAACATGCAAAAAGACTACATCAAGAATATCATACAACACCTGGTCTGATTCCAATACAACGACTTCCAATACCGGGTGCTAAAGATCATCAGCCTCTAGTCCAATGGGACACCGACGATAGGTATGCTATAGCAGTTTTTAGAAGTCCCTTTCGTTTTCTTGAACCAATCAATATTTTTATAGTGAGGAGGACATTGTCAATTTCTTTCCATTATCACGAAAAGAATCACGAGTCCATCAGGAATTAACTGATACATTCAGTATAGAAGAAATGAGTATATCTGGTGATGACGATGAAGAAGAAGATCTTCATCTGGTACCACCACAAACTGTTTATAAAAAATTTGCTTGTTGTCCATTTTCTTTCTGTGTCATCATGTGAACTGTTTGCAGAAATTCTCTTGTTATCTCGAACCTTTTTGGTCGTTTATATAACGACATAATATACCAAAGTCAATTGGACATATGTCTTAAAGGACGATCTGGGCAACATTCAGATATTCTCTTTTATGGGTACTTGAAGAGGCCTTTATAATAATTACATCGTATATATAAATGTAAATGAGCACAGTGACCGTATTAAAACACACTTTTTTTAGATGGAATAGTTATTGTTAGATTAAATTTATTATGGAAATTATAACAATGTATATGTTAATGTATTTTTCTAAAAAAAAAGAAACTCAGTTTTTTGGTTGAATATTAACAAAGTCAGGGATTGTAGCCAAATAGTTTTGAGTTTCCTTTTGAAATATTTAGTGCCAAATATGATTACTAGTTTTGTGCCAATTTTACCAAATGTCTTTCATTTCTTGAATAACTAAAAATATCAGTTTTCAGACAGAAACCTCTTGGATACAATTTAATTTCACGTTATCATGTAACATATAAATAATAAAAATACTAATAATTATGTTAGTAATACGCAAATATCGGTTGTTTTATTTTATTGTAAACTATCCTTTTTGTACCTTAAGGATAAAGTTACGGTACGAAAATTGTAATTACTACTAACTAACCGAAGGGCTTTATGTAGACTGCCATAGATGTCGCCGGCCGCCTCAAACCCGCTACTCATAAGGGTTGTTTGTATTTTTGTCGTTTTCAAACAAGCAGGACTTCTCCAACTGGTCTCCAAACCCTTTGAACGTTACTGAACTGTCATTTGATCCTTAGATCATACATATAAATGATGTCCCTATACCACGATCCACAACCTTAATGAAAACGTATGGAATTGTTTTAACACATGATCGGCGTTGAAGGGGGAGCATGCGCCGCCGCCCGTAGATTTCTTGGTGGACGGCAGTCAGCGGCGCAACGGGGTCGCACAAGGAACCCCCGCGTAATGTACGGGAGTGAGCCAGCGGTGACCGCGGGGCGATGCTAGTCAGCTCAGACCTATGTCTGTCAGGAGCCTCCATCGCCGGGTATCAGGACCCGGGGGATACGTGCAGCACTTCCACAACCAGTAAGTTCCAATTGAATGCCATGCCCCATATGGGAGAGCCTGTGTACCATCACAATAGTTCTTTTTTTAATGTTATCTCTTGTTATGTAATAATAGATGAATCAACTGATTTTATCCCGACAGATCATCGGTTTCTTATATCGACGACCAAAGAATAAATAAATAAAAAAGAAAAATAGGGGTAAATTTTCTTGATGATATACCGGCACACATTGATAGCCAATCGATTGCTAGTTGTCTATTTGAATTATTTATCATACTAAATAGAGGGATTCTGACAGTTAAAAATACGAACTAAGCGAGGTGACGGGAATAATTAACACAAAAATTGCGTCACCCCGATCACCGTATTAGTATTATATAAGGGGGCTAAAGTTGTCATGTAACGGCTAACTAACAGACCACATGTCATACGAAATAATACATTATAACTGAATTATACGACCACCACCTTTTCTGACAACTAAATTAGTGTACTTACTTATAGTGTATAGTGTTGTGATGTTGATGAATGCTATTTCTGTTGTACAAAATCCAAAACAACTCTCTTATTATTTGATTATTATCAGCTGACTTTTATGTTTCTCAGCAACACCATCTTGGGGAGGAGCATTCTATATCACTTTCTGTTATCAATTTACAATTTTGATCTTGTCCAATTATAATAAGATCGCCTTTGTAACAGATACATCATTATTAAGTAAAGCTCTCGAATATTTCGTTAGTATTCAATGTAATCAATATTATCAATATTACAACAATTAGGATGTATAACCAAGCTAGTAGTTATTCGATATTTATTTTATATCCAAGCATTGATCAAAAATGTATGTCAAGTCATGGATAATATTCCAATTTTGGGGGCTGAAAATAGTACCGATATAAGTAATAACATGTAATGATAATAATTGACATATAAGTGTCTTTACCCAATAACAACAACAACAACAACAACAACAACAAATAGGTACTTATTATTTATAAACTAAAATAGAGATTTTGGAGGTTTACGTGTTATTTTTGTTCAAGGATTTTCCGAATTAATCAAAACCTTTATATGTGTGCTAGTGATTTAAATTCCGAACCAGCGACCAACAAAAAAAAGTGGAGAAACATTTATATATCATTAGTATCCATCGTTTTTCGATGATAAAACTTTAATACCATCACTCTATAAGAGAAGCTTGTTGATAAATACACACGAATTTCACCATAACCTTTTTTATCTCTATATCGAACGAACAATTCAATAATTGAGACGATTCTATCAAAACCTGGATATTACTGTCAATATGTAGACATAAATTTAGAAATCCTCAGCATATTTGGTTTTATTTATATCTCTTTTTTATTGTTTAGTTATAAATTATTGGGGGATATTATTACAGTAAATATTTACAAATAAAATTTCAATCAATCCAACCTACCCTATCCCTTAATTCTATGCAAATCCCACAGGATTATAGAGAATTTTCAATCATTTAGTTTATTGAATTGATTATTTGATATGCTGGTAATAAAAAATCTACACGTATATTATATAGATACGCTTGCACTGAAAGTTTTATGGATTGT
Organism: Iselma pallidipennis; assembly: GCA_037464855.1. Lineage (NCBI taxonomy): Eukaryota > Metazoa > Arthropoda > Insecta > Coleoptera > Meloidae > Iselma > Iselma pallidipennis. The sequence goes on along the minus strand of JAZBHA010000488.1, from coordinate 23,804 downwards.
TTGTAAGGATCTGTGAAAAATATTTATTCGATCGTTTTTCCAAAGATAGTTGCATAGTTTCCATGCAGTTGTATGCATGTAGAGTTTATACATAGATAACAGTGCAACGTTCACATATCAGCGGAAGTTCGGCTGGTCGCTTCCGGAACATCATCAAAACCCTTCATATACTCGTGTTAAATTCATTTGAATTTCATCAAACAATTTTCTATCTCTCGTAATATATTTTTTTATGTAAAGGTTCCCCGTTTATATGTATCTACTTTAATTCCAACATGTGTAAAGACATCACACTCTATATAATTTAATGAACCACAACTGGACGGACTGTACTGCCAGCCAATGTAATTTGGTCATTAACACAATTGTATATTCCAACAAGTTAACTTCAGGTTGGGATTTCGAGGTCAAATCCATATTCATTTTATACATCCAGACATAAGTAACAATACAGAACTGATAGATAGAGGCGATTTATCCCGGCAGGAACAAATATTTCTATTCAATTGATCACAAACAATCAAGTGTGAAATTATTTAATGGCATAATGCTTGTTGAATTCCCACAGAGTACTACTACTTCTCTACTAGGAATTTAACTATCCTAGTATACATACAACATCCGAAAATTGAAAGGATTCCATGGGTAGTTACCAGCCACTGTTGGCTGGGTGCATTGAGCACGAATAATGGACTCAATGGAGCACACACACAGTTGAATTAAGATGTTTGACACCTGAACAGGACTGGCGTCGTCTTTATTTATGAACTTGTTCCTTTGAATAATTCATCACTAAACATTGTAAACTGGAGGGCTTGAACTTTGATATATATTTCAATCTAATTATACCACCGAATGATTTAAGTAACTTAACGAAAAGTTGTGAAATGGTAAAATTTAATGTTATATTATAGCCTATTGATTTACAAAACCACTAACTAACAACGACCCAGATACAATTCGAAGATATATGAGTATCAGAGGTTTGTTTCGAGGAGATACTCGTAGATCAGAGCCAAGTCTAAGGCGTCACCTTACAAAGCCTAATATATCAGACCATGGATATTCATTGCGTCCGGTTATTCGCTTTTAGAGACCGCCTTCAGTCCATCGTCTGGCAAAGGTCTAAATCTACACTACACACATATACACCTTTCTCTTATACAATACCCATCAAATCCTATCATCTATAGTAATAGAGTTATAAAATAATATAGTTCAAACAGGATACGAAATATAATGAATGGCAACTAAACACTCGTATATAGACTCGTTGGAAGATAAAACGCTACCATGCTGTGCTTTCTTCGGGATAACAATAATGGGAGTCAAAAGCAAACAAAGCTGTGTATATCACAATAATCTAAAACAGTTTAATCGTGAACAATCTGTTTACTGACATTCTCTTCTGCCCCTTTCTCTCTCTCTCTGTCTTTATGTGCGTGTGCATCTTGTGTGCGTTTGTATACAATTTACCCTGATAATACTCACCTTGGAGACGACACGCGTGTCCCACAGGAGGTCCTATTAGTCGACGTACGATAAAAAAACCGATAAAACCCGGCTCTGTCGTAAAAGCCACCACCGCGACTTGACAGAGCAACAGGGAAACAGTAAATGATACCCACGATCCTGTTACTATTGACTAAAAACAAACAACTGGCAATATTACAGGACCATGTCGAGTCGGATAAGTTGTAAAACTGTATCAAAGTTGGAATGTGTAACAAACAACAATCTGGACTCATTTACGTTACATTTCTAAATACGTAAATCTGAAAAATAGAATAGTTAACGTATTTTGAATTTTTCTACAAAAACATAATGCCGATTTAATTGGTGCGGGTTGATTCAGTTTCCAGTCGTGCCGACAATTCATCGCCCAATACTGATTATGTTGATATTTTTGAGAGGGATTTTGCTTTCTCTATATTCTGCACTGATGATTGATGCTCTCCTGTTTCTGATGACGTCAACACTAATCGATGCTTCTTGCCTAGTATATCAAGGACTACATACGATGATGGTCGAGAA